>RJWM01035511.1:0-18879 GCA_004363535.1 Dasyprocta punctata
AGGCTTCCACGGGATTGCAGATATAAACTTCCCAACCGGGACGGGGATCCGGGAAAGGGCTGTGTGTGACATCAGGCCGGTCGGCCCGTGTGGAGGCAGAGAGCTCCGGGCCGGCCTCCATCACATCCGGGAGATGTGCGATGGGGGAAACCACGGCCACCAGGAAATACTCCAGCCAGGATGCAGGAAGAAACGGACAGTAAGCCCGGAACGGCGAGGGCACCGAGGAAGGACGTACGCTCGACGCTGCAGGTTTTATACGGGGTTCACTATGCTTCTGATTTTTATGTGAGGTTTGCAAGTTTTGGCCGGTCGTGGTGGTGCACTCTCATAACCCCAGCACTCAGGAGGCTGAGACAGGAGGATCACCACGAGTCCAAAGCCAGCCAGGATTTCATAGTGAGACCCTGTCTCAAAAAAACAGTATTTTTTTGGAACACGTTGCAAACACTTCTGTTTGCAAATTTCTTTCTGTAGTGATCCCTCGAGGCCTGGACGTCCCCTCCTGCACAGGCCTCGCCCCAGCAGGCCAGCGGGGTAGGAGCTGAGACATGTTTGGGATCCGCACCCTGGGGCTCCCCTTCTCCTCCGCCATGGGTCACCCGCTGCCCTTTCCCCAGGGCGGGATTGCTCCTTCTGACCGAGCACCCACAGGGAGCCCACAGCTTTACCGCGTGGGCCCTGGAGCCCCCCACAGCCCGTGCACCAGGTCCCCCGGCTCACAGCGCAGTCTCGGGGCCCGACCTGCCCTCCCTGTTCTGCGCGCAGCCCAGTGCACGCACCTGCCACAGTCCCAGCCCTCAGCCACGGTGTCTACTCAGAGATGGTGCCCACCCCGCCTCCCCACAGCAAGCCGGGCCGCTCAGCTCAGGGATGGGAATCGGAGAACCTAGCGACAGCTGCCCCGGGGGGCAAGGGAGGGTGCGGGGGCGCTGGGAGGCAGCTGCAGACAGCGGGGCTCCCCCCACCCGTTGCTGGGTCCGGCTTGGGAGCTTGGAGCGAGGGAAGAATGCACTCGGGTGTCCATGCTGCCAGCGGCTGTGGGCAGCACGGGGTCCCTTCCTCCAGGGGCTCGCTCCCGCGTCGGTCCCAGGCCTGGCGTTCAAGGCAGCCGAGCACAGGCCCTGGAGCTGGCGCTGCAGGTGCAGCAGACGGACAGACGCCAGGAGGCAGGCGCCAGCCCTGCGGCCCGCGCCCTGGGGAGCGCTTCCTCACCGGCCTCGGCGCGGCGGAGCCCGACTCCTTCCTTCTCGGGCGGCCTCCACTTGGGCCGTGCCACTGTCACTGCAGGTGCCCAGGGAGGCTGGAGTGGGGAGGATCCATGCGTGTGGCCACCACCTCGTCCTTCAGCTCTGGGGAGAGCACGGCTGGGCACTGCCTGGGCCCAGCTGCCCCCTGGGCTCCAGCCGCCAGGCTGAAGGGTCGGTGTCACCTCCAGCGCGCAGAAGGCAGAGGACACAGACCCTGCTGGCGAGGGTGCAGCCGCCTCAGGGCCCCCGGGTCACACGGAGGAAGCCCAGACGAAAGCGTCCTCTTTCCTGCTCCCTGGCCGGTGCTGGGGCTTTGCTGGCAGCAGTCCCCAGCGCCGTGCCCGGCGCCGGCACTGCCAGTGGTAACCGGCTTATCCATGCGGCCCAGCCAGGGCATGCTCGGCCCCACGCACCCGAGCCCTGGCTGCCTCGGGCCACACGCAGCCCACGAGCGTTGGGGGGAGCTGGCCACTGGGCAGGACCTGGTCAGGTCTGTGACTCAGGCGCCCTGTGGTCCCAATGCCCCTGCTGACAGTGCTGTGACAAAGAGCAGAGGGAGGCCTGGGGGTGGACGGTGGCCACTTGCCCGGTGACCCGGGCCTCTGCTATCCCCGTGCCCCACAGGGCCTGGCCCGATGTGTGAGCCACTCTGGTCCCATGGACTGATGCTGAGCTCAGGGTCCAGTGTGGCCCCATGGAGAGGTGACCAGGTCTGGGGACCCCACCTTTGCAGTGAGGGTGACTGCACTGGGGAGGGGGCTGTGAGGTCCTCAGGACTGGTTGGTTGCCATGGAAGCAGTTGCTAGGCACCCAGCTCCTGCTTCCTCCTCCCTTCAGACTGATGTGCGGCCTCATGGGAGCTGAGCAGACGCGGGGCCCCTGCTCCTGGGACTGGGGGACCAAGGGGTCATGGAGCAGGGCTCCCGCATCCCAACACAGTCGTTCTGCAAGCAGCACTTCCTGGTGCTGAAGCTAGGTGCGCACGCTGCTCAGTGTGAGGGGGAGCCCGCAGGGGCCGAGGAGGAAGCGCCAGGCCAGGGACAGTCGGGGGAATTGCTCAGTGCGGACCCCAGGCATCGTGAGTCACCTGTACAGCTGGCCTGCAGGGCGTGGCTTTGGGGACACCATGTCGGCCAGCACAGGACCCGGCTGTCCCAACGCGGCTTCTGTCCTGTCACACCCACTGCGCTTGCCTAAGTTGACACCGGGATTCAGGCCCTGGGAAGGCTGCCATGTGCAGCATCACTGGCCCTGCCACTGTGGGCGGGGGGACCCGTGCTGACTCGGGCCGGCAGGGATGGTCGTGTGTGATGTCTCCACCACCCAGGCTTCCCGGGCCACGAGTCACACGGCCACGCCGAACTTCGGGGCCTGGGAAGCCTCATGCAACAGCAACAGGCCAGGGGGGGCCAATGGAGCACTGGAGACCGCAGGGAAGGACGAAGGCCACTGCCAGGGGCTTCAGACTGCCCCTCGGGCCAGGGGAGCTCGGAAGAGGGGAGCGAGAGCTGGGGCCGAGAACGCAGAGACAGGAGTGAGGTCCACACGGGCAGGCGGAGGCTTGAGGGGAAGTGGGGAAAGCCTGGGGACACGGGCGGGGCTGGGGCATTTGGGGTCAGCGTCTGGTCACAGGGTCCCCTCGCTGTGTCATAGGAGAGTGGGGAGGATGACATCGTGGGAGCTCAGGGAGCAGGTTCAGAGATCCAAGCCCCACACGAGGAAGCTGATTTCCCCAGGAGGGAGAGAACTGAGGCGGAAGTCCTGGGGGGCGGGGGACTTCATCAACCTGGCGTTGTTACTGGTGCACACGGGGGCAGCACACAACCCGTGCAACTGTCCATTTCCTGCCGCCCTAGGTGCTGGAGGGGGCGCCCGAGAGGGCTGTCGAGGGCTTGGCTGTGCGTGGGGCGAGTGTGGCAGGCCTGGCGTTGCTCAGTCACCGTCTAGCATGGTGCCGCAGTTGGGCAGGTTCTGTTCCCGTGTAAGACCTAGGACAGGAAGCAGGAGGAAGGCAGAAGGCGCCCTACATAGTGGCTGGGCGCAGGAAGGGCAGGACCCCTGACCACAGGCCAGCGGATGCCCAGCCCTGCACAGTGTCCTGGGCCTGGGCTTTGCCAGGGTGACCCTTAAGGGCCCAGCACCAAGCCTACACCTGTCATCCCAGCCTTCTGGGAGGCTGAGGCAGGAGGCTCAAAAGTCCCAGCCCTGCCTGGGCAACTTAGCGAGGCTCTGTTTCAAAATAAAAAACAAAAAGAGCTGGGATGTAGCTCAGTGTGAAGGCCCTGCGCTCAGGCCCTGCTACCACAAACAACAACAAACAAAAAGAACTCACTACCACGGCCAGCGGTCCTGGCTTCCAGTCCCAGCTGGGCTGTTTGTAAGCTGAGGCTCTGTTCCCCAGGCCTTGTGCAGTGAAGGTTCCTGGTCTCCGTGCCTCAGTTTACTATCCCTAAGCAGGTGGACCAGAAGCCCACGCGGTCTGTTTCCCGATGCTTGGTCGGTGGTGTGTGCCGGACTCGGTTGCTCCAGTCGGATCCGCAGCCTTGAGGGCTAAGGCGGCCGGGCGGGGCTGCGCTGTGAGCCCCAGGCCCGGCTTGGGCACCGCTGACGGCCGGGCCGGGATGCTCTGGGGCTGCCTGGCCCCTGTGGCTCGCTGGCCCGGTGCTGGGCACTGGTCTGACTTGGGCCCAGCTCAGCAGGGCTCCTGTGCTGGAGGGGGTGACGCCTCCCCGGATCTGGCGCCGTCTCCTCTGGCCGGGGCAGGGTGTGGCGAGAGATTTCTATCCCCACGTCCCCAGCAGCATCAGGGCGCCCGCCCTCCGCAGTCCGCAGGGAGCCCCCTCGTGCCTGGCCCTGCCCCTCGCCTGTCCCCTCTCCGTCCCCTCCTGGTTTCCCCGAACCACGTCTCCTGGCCACACTGCAGAGGCCGAGGGAGCCGGCCTGGAGAGCCCTTCCTGCGGGCACGGACCAGGCAGGGATCCTGGCCGACCGCGCCCCATCTGTCTGCACCTGGGTGACACCACTGTCCCCAGAACAGACTTTCGTCTGAATGAGCTCCAGGTTTCACTGCCGAGCCCCGAACCCAGAGATCAGGGCACCGATGGGACACAGCGTCTTCCCCCTCAGCAGACAGCCCCGGCGGCCACAGCGCGGGAAGCCGAGCGCAGGCGGAGGGGCCTCGTGCAGCCCCCTCCTGCTGGCACGCGGGTCCATGGGCCACGGAATCCTCTCTGATCGCTCAGCCCGCTCCCTGCCGTCCTCTGGGCGCCGGGCCGGTAGGCGAGGAGTAGCACTAGAGGTGACGTCGGCCTTCGCTGCCTGTCCCACGGCTGCCTCAGGGCTCCAGACAACAGCCTGCGCTCCAGCCATCAAGAGCACCTCCACCACCGACGCGGTGGCTGCGGCTGACAGGGACAGTGAGGGGAAATCAAGGCACGGCGCCGGCCCTCCCCAGGCCTAAAGCAACCTCACCTTGGGTTGGGGCTGCTGAAACTTACCACGGAGGTTCCAGCCCTATTCGGGGAGAAGCCAGAGGTCGTCGCTTCGAGTCATACCGCGGGGAGACACGCGGAGCCGTCTTTACGCCGCCAGAGCCAACAAACCCGGCCCGCGGCTGACTACGCAGGCGCACTCGGCAGGGAGCCGGAGGCGGGGCTCGACCTGAGGGATGGGCGGGGCCAGTCTAGCTGGGCGGGGCTAAGCCCGGGAGTCCTGTGAAGGCGTGACAAACCTTGGAAGGGGCGGAGCCAATATCGAGGGGTGTGGTCAGGTCTGCAGGGCGGAGCGAGCTCAAATTCGAGGGGCGTGACTAAGGCTTGGGGGCGGGGCGCGTAGCGGGGGCGGGGCTTCAACAGCCGGGCCACCGGACGTGGGCGGGGACCACATCCGGCGGGGCGGGGCTCGCGGATCCCGGAAGTGGCGCGCGGCTGCGGTTTCCCGGCGCGGTGGGTGCAGGTTCGCGGGCTGGGGTACGTCCGGCCGGGCGGCCGGGCGGGGCCGGGCGTGGTGGGCGCGGCTCCGGGTCCCCGGCCCGGCCCCTGCAGAGGCGTGCGGCAGGGCGCGAAGTGTCGGGGCGGGCCCGCGCGTGTGGGCGCTGCCCGCTGTCCCCGCGTGACCCCTCACCCCTCGCAGCCCCCGCCGCGTGGGCCTCTTGCCTCCACGGCTGTGATGTGGTTGGAGCGGGTGTGTGTGTGTGGATAGGGAAACTGAGGCCCGAGAGCGGGGTCTGACCTGTCAGAAGGCAGCGTGGGGTCGGAGGGGCTGTGCGCCCTTTGCCCGGGTCAGGGCAGGGCTGTCCGGCGACCCCAGCACCCGTGGGCAGGGTGTGCGTCTGCATCCCGTGCCTTGGGGCTGAGGTCCAAGGTGCCACCCCCAAGGGAGAGAAGGAGGGCGGCAGTGACCGCACCTCGGGCTCAGCCCCAGGCCGGCAGTGCGCTCGGTAGCGCGCGTCCCTCCTGCCGGAATGTCCCCCGAGCCCGGAGCCTCGCGCACCCTTCCCTGGTTTCCCAGTGTCCCAGTCCTCCCTGGCTGCCCGGGCCCCCTCTGCCCCCTCACCGGCCCCGCCCTTATAACCAGGGTCCCCTTTTCTACCGGGCACCCAGGGTAGGACCCCAGTTCTGCGCCTGCCGCCCTGTAGTAGGTGGAGGAGACAGCCTCGAGGAGGCTTCCCTGGCCGTCGTCCAGCTCTGAAGCCCTGTGCAGCCCTGGCCTCCGGGCTCCGGGTGGGACTGCGGACTGAAGACTGCCGGGCTGCGGCGCTGGACGCTGGACGCTGACCTGAACCTTTTGTTATGGGCAGTCACAGGCCAGAAAAGCCTTTTCCCAGATTATCTCGGAATCTGGCCGGGCGCCTCTGTAATTTCCATTAAGGAGCAGAGGTTCATCCGGCAGCTGCTGGCAGCTGTGTGCAGAGCGCGAGCCCGGTCCTGGTCCTGGTCCTGGTCCTGTGCTGGGCGCTGTCCTGGGCTATTTGAATGTTTCCGTAGTCAGCGGTCCCAATGTACAGACGACATGCACCACTGGGGCCCGACATGACTTGGCTGCTGTCACACAGCCGGGGGTGACCGAGTGGGGAGTTCGAACCCTTCCACCTCACTCCAGAGCTGACTCCCGGGTTCCTGTTTCCCACCCTGGCCTCTGGGGACTCTGGCCATGTTATCTGGAGGGGACCCCTGGAATCTAGCAAGTAGACAACTGGTGGTTCTTACTTTAACATGAGTCCTGGGTCACTGGTGGCTTGGAAATCGGATCATTACTAAGAATTGTTGTTTTCTTTGCTTTGAAGTGTGCTAATCTGCTGTTCAAAGGGCCCTGGGATCCGTGGCCGTGTGAATCATTTCTGGCCAGGAATAGTCGGGTTTTTCCAGGCTGACATAACCGGGCCGTTAAGATCCTGTTCTAATCTCATTGCATGTCCCCCGTGCGGAGGTTCTGTTAGGGGTTTCCTCGAAGGACCTGGAGTCTCTCGGAGGGTCCGGCTGGCTCCGAGACGGGTAGCAAGTGGCACAGAGGCCTCTGTAACCGCGAGTCCCTTAGGTTGGCTGCTTTGAAGGCGTTTCCTTGACGAGCGCCCCTTGCCTCTTTGTCTGCTGCCAGTAGTTGTGTGGAAGACCTGAGCCAGTATCAGACAGGTTTGTCTTGATTCTTCTGGGGCTGGCAAGGGAGCCCTGCGGCTTAGGATGGGCAGGAGGTGGCTTCAGACGGACGGGGGACACTTCTGATCCCGCTGCCGGTTTATCTGTCTTAGCAGGATTACGAGCAGGACAGGAGCAGCTGCTGCCTGTCGTGTTACTTTGCCCCCTGCCCAGGAGACGCTGGCTCTGACCTCGTGTCTTTGTGAACACGGGGTGTCCTTTGTGTGATCCGAGTGGTTCCACTGGAACTGAGCCTGAGGGGTGGCCCATTCCTGATCAGTCCCCTGCGGGCGCTCGAGAAGGACAAGGCGGCCCCTGCCACCCTCAGACGAACTGTGCTGTAATTCCCATCAAGTCAAGTTGGTTGGCGGTGGCATCTGTGGCTCCGGTGCCCCCGTCGACTTCCTGCCCTCTGTCGGTTCTCCAGAGGGGAAGAGACACTTCCGGCTGTCATCGTGGATATGTCCTGTTTTTTTTTTTTTTTTTTTCTCTGAGACAGGGTCTCGCTTTGCAGTTCAGGCTGGCCTTGAGCTGATTGTAGCCCAGAGTGGTCTTGAGTTCATAACGATCCTCCGGCCTCGGCTCCTGAGTGCTGGGATTATATTTTTGGTCTTGTTTTGGAAACAGAGTATCATTATGTAGTGCAGTCTGGCCTTGAACTCATGGCTGTCCTCCTGCCTCAACTTCTTGAGTGCTGGATCACAGGCGTTCACCACCACCCCTGAAACAGGATGAGTATTGTTTTAAAAAAATAGGAACTAATAAATGTCACTAAGGATGCGGAAAGATAGAAACTTTGGTGCATCTTTGGGTAAGAATGTAAAACCATGCAGCTGCCGTGGAAAACAGTCTGCTGATTCCTCAGACAGTCAAACAGGGTCTACGCGCGAGCCAGCCGCATCCCGTGGGTGCGGGTCCTGAGCAGGGCAGCAGGACCTGGGTGGATACCGAGCACGCCGCTCACCGGGTGGAGGTCACCGCAGCGGGCGTCCAGCAACAGGGGAGCCGCGGAGGAGCGGTCGTGTGGCCAGAATCACGTGTCGCTGCGGAGTGGGGAGCAGAGTGTGCAGCTGCCACGGGGGTCTTCGGCGGAGTCCCACGGGAGGTCACCCATGTGGGCACAGAGGGGAGCGGGGGTGGAGGAAACGTCTGGGGCCGGGGGCGCGGGTGTGCGGCAGGACGAGCTCGGCGTGCAGGAACCAGGGGCCACGGCGGGGGCCTTGTGCAGTGAGATGGAGCTGCGAGAGTGTTTTCGGGTCTCGGCTGTTCCGGCTTCGCGTGCTTCGGTGCCGGTGGGCTTCCTGTTAAACGCCTGCACCCTGTGCTCTGGGAGACGCGTGTAAAGGCAGTACGCAGTGCTTTAGCCACTGTTCCCTTCCTGTTACCTTGTTTTCAGTTTTTTCTCTTTGAAATAAATTAATAACCCCGCCCTGTAGCCATCGTAGTGTGCGGACACGCAGATTTAAGGTGTGCCCGAGTGGGGTCTGATGTCTGCGCCCCTCTGACCCGTGTGCCGCACTTCCCTGTCCCTTGTTTTCCGACGTCTGTGGGATCACAGTTTCCTGGGCTCCCTCTCATCCCCTTGGTCGGCTCGTGCTCCCTGACACCCTCCTCTCAGTGGTGGTGTTGGTGCACGCGGCCTGCGTGTGCGCCTCGCCACAGCCTGTCCTGGGGAGGTCCCCAAGGACCCCGAAGCGGCCCCTCCCTGCCCTCCTGGCCTCGCCTCTGTGGCCACACCTGTGACTTCTAGGCCTGGCCTCAGTGCCTTAGTACGTGCTGCCTTCCTTTCATGGTCAGTTGTAGCCGGGCGTGGTGGCGCATACCTGTAATCCCAGCACTTGGGAGGCTGAGGCAGGAAGATCACCGTGAGTTCACGAGTTCGAGATCAGCTCGAACTACATAGTGAGACCCTGTCTGAAAAAAAACAAAAACAAAAACAAAACATCAGTTACCTTGTAAGTAGACTCCACCAGACAGGACGGGGTCTTCCAGTTACTCGTTTCTAGTTCCGGTGCTCTTATTCCGCCACGTGGAGCCAGGTTTCCAGCCCAGCCCCTTTCCCCCGGAAGGCTCCCGGCGCTCCGTGTGTGGGGAGCTCTTTGCAGGATGTTTGGGGCAACTGTCTTGTTTTTGTTTTGTTTTGTTTTGTTTTTGCCTTTTTGAGACAGGGTCTCGCTACGCAGTCCAGGCTGTGCCCAGGCTGGCCTCTACCTCGTGGTGATTCTCCTAGCTCTGCCTCCCAGGGGCTGGGATTATAGGCGTGCACCACTGCGCCCCATGTGGCCTTGTTTTTGTAAGGTGTTTTTTCTGGGTGGGGAATCCTAGGTTGCCTGTTTGTCTGTCTGCATGCCGAGGTGTCCCAGGGTCTCCCGCGCGCATGCGGAGACGTGGTCTGCTGCCTCTCTCGTTTCTGCTCCTCTGTTCGTAATGTTACATCTCTCCCGCTAGCTGACTTCTTGCTGCTGGGTTTAAGTAATTTACGGTGTGTCTTGGTGTTTTCTTCATGTTTCTGCGCTGGGATTGAGTTTTTGGATGTGTGGGTATATAATTTTAATCAAACTTGCACATTTTCAGCCAGTAGTTCTTAAGATACTTTTATATTTCCCCGCCCCACTCTGCCCCTGGGAAGAGCACTGGCAGGCGGGCATCTGAAATTGCCCACAGCTGTCTGATCATTCCTCGCCCCAGCTGGTTCGCTTTGGATGATTTCTTTCTTTCTTTCTTTCTTTTTTTTTTTTTTTTTTTTTGCGGCACCGGGGATCGAACTCACAACCTTGTGCCTGCCATGCAGGCGCTTAGGCCACTGAGCCAAACTCCCGGCCCTATTTTTTTTTGAGGCACAGTCGCACTATGTAGTTCAGCCCAGCCTTGCTTACGTTATAGCCCAAGCCGGCCTCAAACTCACAACGATCCCCCTACCTCAGCCTCCGAGTGCTGGGATTAAAGGCGTGCGCCACCACGCCCGGCTAACTTTGGATGATTTCTGCTGCTAGGTGTTTCGATTGCTGGCTTTCTGCAGCGTCCAGTCTGCCCCTCTTCCTGTCCAGTATGCTTGGTCAATGGTAGCACTGTGGTTTTTACCTCTGGAAGCTGAATTTAGACCTTTAAAAGGTGTCTTCGGGTCTTCAGGTCTCTGGTCGCTGCGCTCAGCCTTCTAGCCTGAGCGTCAGAGCGGGTGGAGGAACTGGTCTCACACCTGTGCTTGGGGTTCTCTCACCTGTTTGATTTCCAGCTTTGTTTTTATTGGTTGTTTTCCTCCTGACCAGTGACGTTTCTTCCTTCTGGGTGCGTCTGTCTCTAGCTGGATATCACATGCTGGGGTTCGACCTTGTGACTTGCTGGGTATGGGGTTGTTTCTGGAAACAATCTTGCCGTGTTTGGGGGCGCACTCGGAGCCTGCAGAGGCTGCTCTGGGGCTGGGGCAGCACCAAGGCTGGCTGGCGGGACACGCTCCTGCCCAGTTCGAGGCCCGAGGGACCAGAGGGGACCTGGGGGTTTGAGGTAGCGGTCTCCCCAGCCTCCTTGTCCTTGGCCATCCCATGCCTTTTTTCAAGGCAGAGTCGCACTATGTAGCTCAGGCCGGCCTTGCGCTCGCGTTGTAGCCCAAGCCGGCCTCGAACTCACAACGCTCCTCCTACCTCAGCCTCCCGAGTGCTGGGATTAAAGGCGTGCGCCACCACGCCCGGCTCCCATCACTCTTCTGCCCCTCGAGCCAGGCTGGAGACGGCCTCCCTTGGTGTGCTTCCCGGGCCCTGGGCCGGGCGGGGCTTGGGGCGGTTCTCTCGCTGCTCTGCCTGTGGCTGCTCCTGCGCAGTGGGCCCTCGTGGGCAGCCGTGTGCAGGGTGCAGAGGAGGGAGACTTGGTGGGAGAAGCATGCTGCCCCCCAGGTCTGCAGAGGACCGCAGTGTAGGGGGCAGGCGGGGCGCAGGTGCCAGGCAGGGTGCGCCATTGGCCCCTTGGGGGCAGGATCCCTTGGCCCTTGAGGGCACGCTCCGTCCCGAGAGGAGAAGGGAGGCCAGGAGCGCCCGTGGGTGCTGGCGGGGACCTGGCTGCAGAGGGTGGGGTCAGCTGGCGTGCGTGCGCTGAGCCAAGGGCCGCGTGGTTTTGCACAAAGTAAATTCAGCACCGGGTTCCTGAGCCAGCAGGGTTCAAGCAGGGCCGGCAGAGCTCTGATCGCCTGAGCTGTGCGGGACGCAGGGCCGAGGGCTCGGACACTCGGCACGGGATGGGAGCACAGTCAGCTCATGCCTCCGCCGGGCCCACTGCTGGCCAGCGGCCTTCGTGGGCTCCCGCGGGGTCTGAGAGGAAGGCGGGGCCCGGCCCAGTTTTGCTGGCTGCGCACTGATCACCCTCAGCACGCCCGTCCGCCAGTTCAGGATGCTGCTGGCCGGGGGCTCCGCACAGGGTGTGCTCAGCAGTGGCCCCCTGCTGCCAGCTGGGGCAGTGGCCATGTGGCCCCCACAGGCTCCTGGGGTCCGCCCTCTGTTGTGGTCCTCTGGGGGACGGCCCTGCTTGCAGATTCACAGCTGTTCGGGTGTCGGGGTGCAGGGCCGGTGAGTGGGAGCCCCGCTGGCCGTCGCTTTGGGCGTTCTCCCCAGTCGGCTGCAGGCCGAGGGGGCGGGGCCTCGCTGGCGGCTGCTCGTTACCTGGTGGCAATGCTGATTGAAGCCCAGAGCGTTTATGGCCGATTCTGTCGCCTTGGTGACGGGTCAGTCCTGGCAGAATCTGGGAAGTGCTGGAGTGGCCGAGGGGAGACCGGGCCCGGTGCCTGGGAGCCAGGCAGGGGCTCTGTTCATTCTTTCCAAAGCCTGGGCCCAGAGGAGAAACTGAGGCACAGAGTGGTTGCGGGGCCTGTGCTCCTGACACCGGGGCTTCGGCAGGTCTGCAGCACTGCGGCTTGGGCAGGAGGGGGTGCTGGACCCCCGTGCAGGGGACCTGGAGCACCGCGGGCCAGCCTGGCCTCACATTGCCCGCGCCCTGGAAGACACCTGTCCTGTCACAGATCGGGGCTCTCTCGGGGGCAGGGACGGCCACCACCTGGCAGCGTGGGGGAGGGCTGACGTCCACACCGTGAAACCCGCGTGGAGAGACAGTAAGCACCCTACAGACAGGTGCTCCAGCCGCCCTCGGTGCCAGCTGTGTGCCTCTGCCAGTCCCGCCGGCCTCCGCTGGCCGTGGCCGCCCGCCTCCTGCCGGGGCCAGGGAGAAGCCCGCTCTGTCCGCACTCTGGTCCTCTCCTGCTTGGCCGGCTCCTTTTGCTGCTGACTGCCTTTGAGGCCGATTTGGGGGTCTCTTTTTTCTGCTCAACTTGGACACAGCTGCAACAACTCACATTGGTGACCGGGGGAGGGGGGGTGCTGTCAGCCAGGGCGCCAGGAGAATCAGAGGTCACCGGTGCACTAAATATAGCGAGCAGGACACAGCCGGGCCGCCCTGCCACAGCCCGCGGAGCCCGGGTATTTCTGGCTGGGGCAGGAGTAGCCACCCCCCCGGATTGCGGGACGGCGCCACGGCTGCTGGCCAGCGGCTCCGAGCTGCGTTCAGGGCCCGTCCCTGCGTCCCGCCGCCTGCGGGGACCTGCGGGCTCGCGCTGCCTGCCCCGGGCCGTGGTGCGCTGCCCCATCGCGTGGTGGTGGGGGAGTTCAGGGCTGCAGGAGAGTCTGGCGGTGCCCCCGCTGCGCCCCCTCACCTCCCCGTGCTGTTTGCAGGGCAGGATGGAGACGCTGAAAGACAAGAGCCTGCAGGAGCTGGAGGAGATGCAGAGCGACCCTGAGGCCATTGGTCGGCTGGCCCTGGAGTCCCCGGAGGTGGGCGAGGCCGTCCAGGGTGCTGGCCAGCTGGGGTGTGGCCCGGCCCCCTCCTCTGTGTCTTTTGCCCTCTGCCAGGCCCAGCCAGAGTAGCTCCCAAGGCTTCAGGCCGGTTCCTGCGTCCCCCGGAAGTCTAGGTGGTGGTGGGGAGCCTGGGACCCATGTAAACTTGGGCTGCTGGGCCTCCTGGCGCCACAGGCCCGTGAGGCTGTCACTGGGCCCAGCCTGACCCCAGCACTGGGGGACGGGCCCTGCCGCTGCAGGGGGCTCGGGCTCTGGGCTGGGCCGCAGTGTGTCCCCATCTGATCCCGTGCCCACCATGCCTGGCACTGCGTCCTGGCTCTCCGCCTGGCTTCCATCTGTGCGGACCTGCCCGCCTCCCACGCCCACAGCCTCCCTGGCCGCGAGGTGCTGCCTGCCCGCACGTGGGCACCCCCAGCCCTGGCCGATGACTGTCCTGGAGCCTTGGCACGTGGCTCCCACCACCCGCCGCCCAGGAGGGCTCTGTGGCTTCCGGCCCGCTTGCTGGCCGTGCAGAGGGACACCGGCCGTGTCCGGGGCTCCTCCCCGCTGCTCAGTGGCACTGTGAGACCCCAGGCATCACCAGTGGCCTCTGGACTCTGAAGCTGGGGGTCTCCTGTGCTGTGAGACCCCCAGCTCCCCGTGCCAGTCGGCCCTCTCTTCCCGGAGCTCTGCCACCCAGGACCTAGTGCCCGTCACCACAGTGCCAGCGGCCCACGCGTGTCCTGCTGGGCGCCTTGGGTCCCCAGTCCCATGCGACTGTGCACTTGCTGGTCTGACTGTGGCGGGGCTGAGTGTGGCCTGGGCCCTCGCGCCAGGCAGTGGGAGTGGTTCTCACCATCATTGGAGGCCCTCGTCTTCCAGGTCCAGGACCTGCAGCTGGAGCGGGAGATGGCCCTGGCCACCAACCGGAGCCTGGCCGAGCGGAACCTGGAGTTCCAGGGTCCCCTGGAGATCAGCCGCTCCAACCTCTCCGACAAGTACCAGGAGCTGCGCCGGCTGGTGGAGCGCTGCCAGGAGCAGAAGGCCCGGCTGGGTGGGTGGAGAGGCCTGGTACCGTGGGCCTCACGGGCAGTGGGCAGGGACGGGCACCGTGGGGTCCGCGTGGCACGGCTGAGTGAGCTGGGTTCCCGGGGGCCAAGTGCTCTGCCGCACAGGGCGTCCAGCCGGGGAAGGCGGGAGGGGCCGCCTGGAGGAGCTGCGGGACAGGGCAGGACCCGAGTCCCCCGTCCCTGCTTGCCCTGGCTGGCCGGGCTCCTGAGTTCCTCTCTGCCCGGGAAGACGACTTGAAAGGGGCAGCACAGCAAGGACTCTGGGACCCCTGCAGGGGCGTGCGGGCCCCTCCCAGGCCCACCCACAGAGCGCGCGCCTGCCTCTCCCCTTCCAGAGAAGTTTTCGTCCGCGCTGCAGCCGGGGACCTTGCTGGACCTGCTGCAGATCGAAGGCATGAAGGTCGAGGAGGAGTCTGAGGTGCGTCAAGGGCGGCGCGGGGGCGCCCGGGGTCCTGCTCGAGGCCTCTGGGCACAGGTGCAGCCCGTGCCCCGTCCACAGGGACACTGGGAGACCGCAGTGGACGCCCGGGCGCAGTGAGCACTGGGCGTGGCTGCTCGCGGGGTGTAGGGTGTCTCCCGGCACAGCGCGTGAGGGCTGGTTTATCGGTGAGCCGTGGCAGTGAGATAGAGCAGGCTGCCGCAGAGAGGCCCCGCAGCCTTGCCAGCTGTTCCTTCCTGGAATTTTCCATTTCGTACTTCAGGCTGGGTTGACCTTGGGTGGGGGCTGCTGCCCTGGTGGCCTCCAGGTGGGGGAGCCTGTGGGGCCAGGCCCGCCTGCCCCTGCCGTGTCCCGGTCCCCGTCAGTCTCAGGCAGAGGCCTCTCCGCCCCGCCAACAGCGCTGGTGTTCTCATGAGGGACAGATGGCGCACAGGCGTCAGCAGGGGCTGAGAGGACCTCAGACAGTGGGGCACAGGGGCTTGTGAGCCGGGGAGCCAAGGCTGGCGTCCTGCACCCATGGTCACCACCCCGCGTGTCTGCAGGCCATGGCTGAGCGGTTCCTGGAGGGCGAGGTGCCGCTGGAGCGGTTCCTGGAGGACTTTTGTGCCATGCGGACGCTGTCGCACCTGCGCCGTGTGCGGGTGGAGAAGCTGCAGGACGTGGTGAGGAGGCCCCGCGCGCCCCAGGAGCCTGCGGGGGACAGCCCTCCACCCCGGCCCCCGGTGCCGCCACGCCCCGCTGTCCAGGCTGCACCCCCCGTGGCTGAGGAACCCCCACCCCAAGCGCAGCCCCCACCGTCGGCTACGCCCCCCTACCCCCTGCCCTACAGCCTGACGCCCAGCCTGCCCGTCGGTCCCACTGCCCAGGGCGCCCTGCCCCCGGCCCCCTTCCCAGTGGTGGCCCAGCCCTCAGCCTATGGGGTGCCTCCTGGACCCCGGCCTGGAGTGGCTGCAGGCTACGCCTGGTCCCCCTCCAGGGGTGGGCCGCCCCGGCCGAGCTATCCTGTGCCCCCGACCAGCACCTCGGGCCCTGGCTACCCCTTGGCAGGGGTCCGGGTCCCCAGTCCTGGCTATCCTCAGCAGTCCCCCTTTCTCCCCATGGCGGGGAAGCCCCCCTACCCCACGCAGCCCCCACTACCCGGCTTCCCCACCCAGCCCCAGCCCCCAGTGCCCTCTCGGCCCCCGTACCCCACCAGGCCCAACCCCCCCTACGGCTTCCCCCCACCCTCGGGCCCCGCCTGGCCTGGGTACTAGGTGGGCTGCCTTCCTGGCACAGAGACCGAAGAGCAGGAGTGGCATGGGCTCTGTGGACATGGCCTTGGTGGTGTGACCATGTGCTGTGGCCTCCAGCCAGTTTCCCAGGCTGCCCCTTTCAGGGACTCGGTGTGGGGCTCTCTGGTGCCTGCGTGAGCACCCTTCGGGTGTGCCGACCGTGCCTGCCCCTGGGGACATCTGAAGATGGCCCCGGCCACCCCGCACCTGGGCTTGGCACCCACGCAGGAGGGCAGGGCCAGGGCAGACGGGCCACCTATGAAGCCATAACAGACCCCAAGAGACTGCGGCTAGGCCTGTGCCCCAGGCTGGGTACACCTTGAAGGACTGGCGTGGGTCCCCTGGGCCCTGGCTGGATGAAGGAGCAGAGCCCGGGAGGTCTCAGCAGGGCGGGCGGCCGGCCCGAGCCCCCATCCTTTCGTGCCTTGGCTCACACGCCAGCAGCCCCTCCAGCCTGCCCACCCCGTGACCCCCGGCCCTGACACGCAGCCCCTATTCACAACGGACAGCAGCTGGCACGTGCTCCAGCCTGAGCGTCGGAGCAGGCTGGGTGTGGCGCTCACGTGGCCGTCTCAGGGGACCCCGCGGCCGCACCACGCGGGTCAGGAAGTCTAGTGCCTTGAACTGTCCCCCCCGGTCCTCCGCCTCCAGTGGGTGTGAGGACGGGGGACGCCTGGCTGTGGAGGCCACCCAGCCTGGCCCGGCAGTGCCCCGGCGTTGTTTGAGAGGAGTCCCCATGGAGCCCGTCCTGGCACGGCCGACTGTCACAGATCGCCACAATAAATGTGGGCGAGTTACACCGGTGTCCTGCTGCCTCGGTGGGAGGCCCCACCCGTCCCTCCACGGCTCGGAAGCGTGCTCTGCGGGGTCCCCTTTGCATCCCCATCTGCGTCCCACTCCCGTGTCCCCCTGCGTACCCCTGCTGTGGCCGCTGCCCTGCCCCTCACCCGCCCGCCAGCTTCCTGACTTCCTCTTGCCCGCTGCCGTGGGACCCCAGACGGGTCGGTGAGCCTGCCCGGCTGCTTGTTCCCGGCTGTGCGGGCGGCTGCAAGGGGTCCACAAGGGGGCGCCCATGCCGGCCAGCCGGGGAGGCCCCCACTCCGGACACCTGCTGGCTGTGGCTGACCGGGGGCTGCGTACAGGGTGCTGCGGGGTGTGCCCAGGGTGGGGAACCCAAGGCTGGGTGTGGGACCACTGCCTTCAGCTATGGCCCGCCCACCTCTGGCACCCCGAGGCCCTGCCCAGCTGGTCCCCCTGGCATTTCCGAGTCCCTCGAGCCTCTGTCCCCGAGGGTGACGGGGCACAGCTAGCACTGCATCCTCTGGGCCGGGTCTCGTCCTGCCCTGGCTGGCGCTATGGCCCCAGGCTCACCCCACTTTAATGCGGAAGGAGACCTGGGTCAGAGTGGCTCTGCCAGGCGCGGTGCTCCCTCTTTGGTCCCCTCCTTCCTGCCCTCACCTGGGACCCCAGGGCCGGGAGGGTCCCGGCTGTGTGGGCGGGGCTGCAGGTGTCTCTCCCAGAGCCCTGGCCTGTTTGGGCTGCAGCCGTGTCGGGCGGCGCGGAGAGGGGTGGCCCCCCGCTGGCCTTGTGTGCCTGAGGCGCTGGCACGCCCGGTCACGGGTGCTCCTCGGGCCTCCCATGTGCCTCGAGTTCAGCGGTGCCCTGTGCCCAGCCCAGAGCTGGGAGAGCCTGGCGTAGCCGCACGGCTGAGCCGACCAGGGGCCCCAGTGTCCTCTGGGTGCACGTCAGGGCCCTGGGCTTTCCTTCGGGCCTCGGTTTACCTGAGAGGACAGTGCTCGTGTGTGGCCCAAGGACCACTGGTCCCCACAGGTGTCCTCGCCTGGAGGAGGGCAGCCCCGACCAGATGGCCCGGGTCGGGCCTGCAGCCAAGGCGGGAACCTGGCCGGGGCCCTTGGTGACAGCGGGGTGGCCCTCAGGTCTCCCTGGGCTGTCACCCCGGCCTGGCCCCTTAAAGACAGTTGCTAAAGACTTCGCCTCAACTGCACTTCCTGTTTGGATCTTTTAAAGAAGTCGCTGTGGTGGCTTTGAGGCCACGGCGTGGTGGTCAGGTGACACAGAGCTTGCACCTAGGAAGGGTCCCGGGTCCCCGTCCAGGGTTAGGCTGGGTGGCTGCAGGCTGTGGTGGCGTGTCCTCTGTGCCCACCCCACGCCCGTGTCCTCCCTGTGCTGCCCCAGGCCTGGCTCTGTGGCCGCAGCCATGGGTCCCCGCTCCCCGAGTTGCAGGCCCCAGCCCTCCACGTGTCCTCAGTGCGATGGTGACAGTCCCGCAGTGGCCGGTGGGGGCTGGTGGGGGAGGTCAGAGCGCCCATGCTCTCGGGAGGAGGAGCAGCATTTACGTGAACACAGGAGTCCGGGCGTACCAGACGAGAGCTCCCCCAGGAGGGGCTCCTTGCTGTGGGGCAGGAGCGGAGTCCAAGAAGCTCAGAGCCGCAGGGCGGAAAGGGGTCCCTCTGGGCGCCCCGAGTCTCCACATGCCGGGCCTCACCATCTCGGTGTCCGCGCGGGGACCCTGGCCGGCCTGGATGGGTGTCCTCGCCTGGGTCCCCACGGCCGGGGTCCCTGCCTCATCCTGGCGGGCAGGGTAGAGATGGGGACGTCCCATGGGGTGGGGGCGCAGGTCTGGCCGTGGTTCCTTGGTTCTGATGCCCAGTTCGGGGTGGGGGGCAGGGATGTTCTCGGGGCAGCTCAGGCTCAGGACGGCTGCTCCTCCCTGCTGGCCCGCGCAGCTCTGGGCAGTGCGTGTGCGTCGCGTGGTCTGCGGAAACGGGGCTGTGCCGACTGCTCCCAGGGGCTCCCGAAGGTCTGCAGCCCACGCCGGTCGCACCTGCCGGCGAGGTTCTCCACGTGGGGGTCTTGGCCCCCAGCTGTGCGTCAGGGTGGGGCTGAGCCCCGGGGCTCTCCCGAGGGTTTCAGTGGCCTGCTGCCCTTCCGCTCGGCTCTGATGAAATGCCCTGGCGGGAGCATCCCATGCCTCCTCCGGACAGGGCCCTGGACGCCGTTCCCAGCCCCGCTGTGGCACAGCGCCCGGGTCTGTCCCGCTCCTGTCCAGCGGCACGGACGTGACCGCCACACTGCCCACAGGGCATCCTTTGCTGCTGACCAGGCCTCCCGCGTGCTAGGTGTGCGCCCCATTTGAGCAGCGCCTGGGCCCTGGGGTCCCTCTGAGTAAGTTTCCCCAAAGGCATTTGAGACAGATGGCTCAGGTTTGGTGGCAAAACCGCTGGCTTGTACTCCTCTCTGCAGCAGGCAGTGCAGGGGCCTTGCGCCCGGCGGGCGCGGGGTGGGGCGGGGCGGGGCGTGGCGGCGGGCTCCCCTTCACAGCCTCTGAGCCGCGTGCAGGTCGTAGTCGCTGTCGGAGGAGTTGTCGGGCTGGGCGGCAGAGAGG
>RJWM01035512.1:0-18872 GCA_004363535.1 Dasyprocta punctata
CCAGGACCTTCCTTGGTTCTGCAACCACCTGTTGAGCCCTATTTGTAGATGGTTTTTTCTGCAGCATCTTGTTGCTTCTGTAATGCTAAGCCTTTCACCCTCCATCTTAATTCATTCTGGCATTCTCATGATAATTTTAGCCTTAAATTGATTTCCCTACCTAAAATTGTATGTGATCTGTAGTTCCTAAATGACATCTCCAGACTAAGTAATACAATGTATAATATATTAGGACAACAATCATAACTACATTATACTAGGAAACTTACATTTTTTAAAAACAAGGTGTAAGCTGGGCGCGGTGGCGCACGCTTTTAATCCCAGCACTCGGGAGGCTGAGGTAGGAGGAGCGTTGTGAGTTTGAGGCCGGCTTGGGCTACGATGCGATCACAAGGCAGCCCTGAGCTACACAGTGCGACCCTGCCTCAAAAAACCAGGGTTAGGAGCTTGGCTCAGTGACTTAAGCACCTGTCTGACAGGCACGAGGTTGTGAGTTCAATCCCTGGTGCCACAAAAAAAAAAAAAAAAAAAAAAAAACAAGGCATAGCAGGACATGGCGGCACATGCCTGTAATCCCAGCATTTGGGAGGCTGAGGCAGGAGGATTGTTGCAAGTTCGAAATCAACCTGGGCTACAAAGTGAGCTCAAACCCAGCCTGAACTGCATAGTGAGACCCTGTCTCAAAAAGACCAAAATAAATAAAAACAAGGTAAATCATATATGACTGTATTAATGTAACCAGGCTTGCAAAACAAAACTAAACAAGGAATCTATATATAAACTAGGATTTAATTTTCTAGACCATTTAAACTAAACAAAGAACATGAGAAATAATGTGACAAATATAAATCCCCTTTTTAAAGTTCTGTTGTGAATATTACTAAGGCAGATCAATATTCTAAGCTTTACTTTTTAAAAATGATTCTGACTTCCCTATATATTAAAATTTGAATTTTTAAAAAATTTAGAAAATAATATCTCAAATTAGAAATGTTTTACTGAAAAGATACACTGTTGATGTATATGATTTATAATGTAAGGGCATATTTATATGATTAGTAAAGGCACAGTTATAACAATCTTGTAGACATGCTATAGCAAGTTAAAATCAAATAGTGGCCTCTGCCTGTCACATAAGCACCCTGCTAAATTCAGTCAGCCTTGTCTATCTGAGTCCAGCTTCTTTTCTTCTGATAATGCTCTGGGTCAACTTGTCCAGCTTATGTTTTCCTTAGTTAAAAGAATATATATTGTTCCCATCTAGCTGCAAAAACTGTTTGGGACAGTGACCCAGTCAAGGATACCTTTACCTTTACTTGCTGTGCTCAAATCCCTCTCCTTGTCCCCAAGGTGTTCCTACATTATGGTAAACAATTCCTTTTAAGTAAATCAATTTACAATTAGCTTGCCTGACAATGTATGACTTAATTCAATTCATGTAATAACCTGCCATCTGTCACGTACTTCCTGATTACACACTGTATTTAAACTGAACACAAAGCTGACTCGTGGCTGGTGATTTGGATTCTCCCAGCCTGCTAGCATCAAAATCAATAAAATTGCCTTCTAGATTCCTCAGTGGAAACAGTCTTCCATTAGGTTTGATATTGGTTTTTCTGCAACAATAACAAAAAGAAATTTTACATTATTGCAAAATTATATAACCTTAAACATAGGATCCTGATGGTTTAAAAATCATATCATAAATCATAATTGTGTCCCAAATTGTAAACACCATGTATAAATGTAGGCACTGTACATCTAGACAAGAACACTCAGCATACTTGAGGTGGGGAAAACCCAAAAATCTTTACTTTTAGACTTCAAAGGTGTTTCTCTGGCCCCATCTAATTACTGGGGAAATAATCCTTCCTGTTTATCCCTATTCTAAAATACCCCAGGGGACAGTCAAAGGGAATAGAAGACACGAGACTCACCATGGGTCCTATGGGTATGCTCCATCAGCACACAAGCTGTTCCTTATGGTGCTGGGCCTCTGATTCCAGCTAACATATGGGCTACATACTTCTTTTTGGGTAGGCCCAAACAGAGGAGATCTCTGACCTGTAAAAGTGGAGGCCAGCTTCACTGGGGCCACCATGCCCTGGAGCACCCATCTGATCATCTGATTGATCAGGTTGGACCAGATAGGCAAAGACGGGAGGGAAATGCACTGTCCTGGAGAGACAGAAAACCTGATTGTTCAATAGTTTTCTGAGTCAATAAATTTAGCTGAGGGAAAATTTAAAGCTGGTTGCCACAGGGAAGGGACCAGCAGAAGGAGGGAGTGAAACAGTTAAGGGGAAGTCCTCATAATATGTACATATTCACCCTGCATGAGCTGCCACTGCCAACTGCACTGTGGATTAAGGGGTCCTAAGAAGAGAATGTTGCTCACTGCCGTTACAGACTGTGGTGGGCCATCGTTCCGCTACCTTCAGGTTGTACCAGACAATGGCAGCTGCCAGGGTCATTCAGTTGCAAACAGGAGGAAAAGCTTTCTGTAAGGATCTGAATACAACTCCTTGATTTGTACCCTGATGGCAACAGTGGTTGGGGGGTCACAGCCAGGACAGGTCCCTAAAATTGCTTTCTGTTTCATCAAAGAAATCATCTGTGCTATACTGACCTCCTCCTCAAAAGGTAATAGTCCTCCTCATTTTCATTAAGAACACCAGTTTCAGGCTGGGGATATAGCTCAGTGGCACAAATGCCTGCCTGGCAAGTACAAGGTCCTGAGTTTGATTCCCAGTACCAAAACAAAACAAGCAAAAAGAACACATTCAGGTGTTATTCAGGGGTCAGCGGAAAAAGGCTAAGACAGTGGCTATTCCTTTGACATGAAAAGCCTAATCCAACATTAACTCCCTGTGTAAGGCCCAATGTTGACTCCAAAAGCCCCACCACACCAAGTACACAAAGGCACTTTCCACTAAAAACTTTCTTAAGGGTGGTTTATGGTCCTCAGTAAAATATTCCTCCAAAACAATGAGAAAGAAAAGCAGCAGAAAGAAGTCAGACAAGCTACTGCTGTGAAAAAGATTTGTCCTCATCAAATTTAATCATGATTAACAAAAGTACATTACAAATAGAGGAAATAAAGGAAAAAAGACGAACACTTGCCATTTAGGGGTCTTACCATCTATCAAGCTTGGTGGGACCTCCAAATCTGAAACAGGAAATGTTGCAGGAAAATTCCCAAGTCAAAACCAAAGAAGATTCTTCCCACCTAGGAGATAAGAAGGCAGTTTAATCTTTATGCCAATGAACTGTTGCAGGATCATTCCCAAAAGTAACAGCACTGAGTTTACAAAGAGTTTAGTTTTTATAGAATTTAGAAGTGGGAAGTACAAAGCAAGTGACAAAACCTTATGTAATTGGTTACATGCATTGAGTCATATATTGATAGGCAGGCTAGTCTTGAACAGATTTTTTGAAACAAAGGAATTATTTATCACAATACAGAGACATTCCAGGAAAAGGGGAGGGGACCCTTACAGGCTGAGCTTAGTTAAAGGTGTCCTTGACTGGCCCAGGGTGCCTTAAGGTATAAATAATTACGCTGAGTCAGTGCTCACAGGTATGCAGCTGGGTTTTAGACAATATCAAGGTCAATTGAATTCAGCAGAAGCAGCAGAAATTTGGTCAGAGACCTCTAATTGTTCTCTAATTTGTATCATGAAATTCCTATCAAAATACCATTTGCCTACCTCCCGGAACTAGAGAAAGCATTTCTGAAATTCATCTGGAACCAGAAAAGACCTAGAATAGCAAAGGCAATTCTGGGCAACAAAGGGAAGGCAGGAGGCATCACAATCCCCGATGTGAAACTATACTACAAAGCCGCTGTGATAAAATCAGCATGGTACTGGAATCAAAACAGACCTGAAGATCAATGGAATAGATTAGAAGATACAGCCACAACTACGAACACACTCAGCCACCTCATCTTTGACAAAGGGGCCAAAAATGTACATGGGAAGAAAGATAGCCTCTTTAATAAGTGGTGCTGGAAAAACTGGCTTTCTATATGTCATAAACTAAAACTAGATCCATGCCTATCACCATGCACTAAAATAAAGTCAAAATGGATCAAAGATCTGAATATTAAAACAGAGACACTAAACTTACTAGAAGACAGAGTAGGTAAAAACCTTGATGACATAGGAGTAGGCAGAGAGTTCATGAACAAAAATCAAATTACACGGGAAACACTTCCCAGAATCAACAACAGGGACCTCATCTTATTAAAAAGTTTTTGCATGTCAAAGGAAATCTCCAACAGAGTGAAAAGAAAACCCACAAACTGGGAAAATAGCCAATTGTCCATCAGACAAAGGACTTCTATCTAAAACATATAAAGAATTAAAAGAAATCAGGCCCCTAAAATTCAAGGACCCAATCCAAAAATGGGCATCTGAGATGAATACACACTTCTCAGAGAAAGAAATACAAATGGCAAATAAATGTATGAAAAAATGTTCAACATCAGTGGTCGCTCAGGAAATGCAAATTAAAACAACGCTGAGATTCCATCTCACTCCAGAAAGAATGGCCAAGATTAAAAAATCAAGCAACAACAAATGCTGGAGGGGCTGTGGGGAAAAAGGAACTCTTCTCCACTGTTGGTGGGAGTGTAGACTCATGCAACCACTGTGGAAGTTAGTGTGGAGATTCCTCAAGAAGCTGGGATGAGAGATCCGGTTCAACCCAGCTATCCCACTTCTGGGCATTTTCTCAGAAGAATTGAAAACATCATACCACAGTGATATTTGTGCACCCATGTTTATAGCAACCCAATTTATAATAGCCAGATCTTGGAAACAACCCAAGTGCCCATCAATCAAAGAATGGATAAAAAAGATGTGGTATTTTTATACAATGGAATACTACTCAGCTATTAAGAAAGATTGCATTGATAAGTAAATGGACACGATTTGAGACCATACTCATAAGTGAGATAAATCAAACCCACATGCGTAAATACCATATTGTCTCCCTAGTGTAAGAAACTGAAAAAGTATATATGATCCAAAATCTATAATAAATACTATGTAAGGGTAAAAAACAGCTCGAAGAGCAAAAGTAATTGGCAAGGTAAAAGGGGGAAAGAGGGAAGGGAAAAGGAAAAGATATAAATCTGTGTATATGTATATGTAAGATAACTAAAACGAACATACTGCTGAATGTATTAGTTATTGAGAAAGAACAGTTAATACTCATATGATTAGATCAAATTTACATGTCTATATCTGTTAACGTAAACAACCATTTTGAAGATAAGGATACACAATATTGCAACCATTGTCAAGTTTCTATCATCCTGTTTTGTGAACCTGTAATGTTACCGTTGTGCATTCACTCTAATTGTTTGTTTGTCTCTTTTGCTTTTTGTCTTTCTTATATGTCTTTTTTTTTCTCTTAAATAATAAAAATAAATAAATAAATAAATAATAAATGTGTTCTTATATTATAATTGTGCCCCAACAATACAAACCAAGACCATTGCCTCACTAAGTCAAAAAAATGAAATCAAGGGCAGAAGAGAAGTGAAAGGGTTGTTTTTATTGGAAATGTAAGAGGAAAAATGACACCTGGTGGGCAGTTACGAAGGGTCCCCTGTAGGTCACCATGTAGACCCTTGGTCCAGAACTTTTTATGAATAAGTGGAGTACATGAATTGCTCAGTTACTTAGTGACCACCTATTACAGGAAGCTCTGTAAAATGACTAATTAGAACTCAGCCTCTCTAACCCAGTTATTCAGCATGTGGAATTTAAAAGAAAACAAGATTTAAAAACAAACAGAAAAACAACAAGCAGTTACTTTGTATTTATAAGTGCCTCAAAACTCAGGCAATTAGTAGCAAGAGTCTGTAACTCCCTTGATAGGGAGGGCTTATATTTCATGTTGCCTGAAGACCTCCTTGCTCACTGCCTGTTATTTTAATTTTTGTCAGTGTGGCTCAATGCCCAGTTCCATCTCAGGCCCTTTCTCTAGCTAGCTGCCTGTTCATAAGCTAACTAACTGAAGTGTCTTTTACATTATTCTGGCCAAAGTTACTCTAAAGAATCTTCTTAAAAGGGTCAGGGATTTAGCTCAGCGGCATAAGTACCTGCCTGGCAAGTGCGAGGTTGTGAGTTCAATCCCTGGTACAAAAAAGAAATCTTAAGAACAATTGCATGAATCGGAATATACTTTCATTTCTACAGGCCCTGTTGTATCACAATAAAATCATCACAGGTAACTAGAACTTCCCTAAAGAGCTACAAAGTACCATAAGCACTTTTATTCCTGAGCAAATCATGAAAGAGCTCTTCAAACACACCCCAGGGTCACCAGGTTCTTTAAATTTCTTAATCCAAACTTTCCTGTAAGGTAAATAGTTTAAGAACCTCAAACTCCAGATGGGCTCACAAAAAAGTCACTGAACACCTCAACACCCAAAGTGGTTAGCATAACTCCCCGGATATGTTCATAAGAGTGTCAAGAGGTAGCAGGGCGTGGTGGCGCATGCCTTTAATCCCAGCACTCGGGAGGCTGAGGTAGGAGGAGTATCGTGAGTTCAAGGCCAGCTTGGGCTACAACGCGAGTGCAAGGCCAGTCTGAGCTACACAGTGTGACCCTGCCTCAAAAAATTACGGCCAGGAGTTTGGCTCAGTGGCTTAAGTGCCTATCTGGCAGGTGCGAGGTTGAGTTTGATCCTCAATGCCACAAACAAACAAACAAACAAACAAAAAACCAAAGAATGTCAAAAGGCAATGAAGGACCGGGAGTTTAGTTAAGTGGCTTAAGCACTTGCCTGGCAGGTGCAAGGTTGTGAGTTTGATCCCCGGTACCAAAAAAAAAAAAAAAAAAAAAAAAAAAGGCAATGAAAAATTATAATGCAAGAACACATTTATAAAATAGCAAACTTATAGGTATTTGAGGTCTGTAACCAAGTTTCTGTTCTACTGTTTCTGCTGAATTTAATTGACCTTGACAGTGTCTAAAGCCCAGCTGTATATTATGTGATGAGCACTGAGTCAGAGTAATTGTCTGTATTTTAAGGACACCCTGTAACGGCCCCTCCCTGGAATGTTTTTATATTATGGTAATGCCTTTAACTATGCTCACTCTGTAAGGGTCCTCTCCCCTTGTTCCCAAAGTGTTTCTTTATTATGACAAACAATTCCTTTCTTTCAAAAAATCTGTTCAAGACTAGCCTGTCTATCAATATATGACTCAATGCATGTGGCCAGTTATGTAACGTTTTGTCACTTTGTACCTCCCACTTCTAAATCCTATATAAACTGAGCTTTCTGTAAATTCAGCACTGTTGCCTTTGTGGAATTATCCTGCAACACTCCGCTGGTGTGAAGATTCAACCATCTGCCGGCATAAAGATTAAACATTACCTTATTATCTCCTTGGTACAAAGAGTCTTCCTTTTGGGTTGGTTTGGCTTGGGATTTTCCCACAAGAGGATACTGTCCTGTCTCAAAAGGGAAAGCTCCCTGGGATAACTGAGTGCTCCACTGGATCTTAAAAAGGAAGACTTTTCTTGCCTAATATTTGTATGATGCAGAAGACAGAGAGGTCAAGCACGCCCCTCATTATAGAGTCCTGACTGCAACCTGTGACGCTATTATATAGCTTCAAAATGGTACTAAAATCTCACTGCCTGTCCTTTATAAAGATGGTTATAAGAAGAGAATCAGAAAGGAAACCAAAACAAGTCAGAACAAATGAGAGGAAACTGAAAACAAATGAGTACTCCAAATCAACAAAACAAATACCTGTTATTTTTTTTAAGCTTTTTTCTGTCTCTTGTCACACCATCAGTGCCCCAAAATGACCTGCAGTAGGTCCAAATAGCCATAAATGGTGAAGGTCCTTACTTCACCCCAGGTGGCACTGTGGAGCAACTAAGAGAAGGTCCAGATGGTAGGGACAGTAGATTACTGGAGTGTACTTTCTATCAGGAAACCAGGCAGAGCCCAGGAGTTCCCCAAACAACTTCTTTTCTTCTATCAACAAAAGCATTTATAGATAATGATCAGGAACTGGCCAGTCTCCCAAATCCCCTGGGCCTGTGTACAATGAAGGATAAAAGATAATAGACAAAAGTGATATAGCATACAGTTGTCAGAAAAGGTCAGAACCTGACTTCTCCCACTTGGTCACTATTTATTGGGTTCATCGTATCAGGGGCAAGTAGGGAAGTACAGGGAATATATCTGGACAGCTGAGATCTCTTTAGAGAACTAATTACCTGGCTACATTCTGCAAATAATGAGAAACAGGTGAATTTTCTATTAACCTAACTGTTTTCTCATTTGCCTAAATTGAACAATAGCCAGGTGAACTAGATGTACAGGGCTCTTTGTCCACTAGAGGGTACACCACCTGGTCCCTCTTTCAAAATTATCCCAGTGTCTTGTCTTTAACTTTCATTGCCACTTCTGGTTAGGTATTCCCAGCAGGCTGGTTTTCTGCACCACTGTGCTACTGTTTCATGATGCTGCTTCTTTGAGGATGGAAGTCTTTGGAAAAGAACAAAGAAGAGGCCCATCTTACAAGCTTTTTTTTTTTTTTTTTTTTTGCAGCACCGGGGATTGAACTCACAACCTCGCGCTTGCCAGGGCAGGCGCTTAAGGCACTGAGCCAAACTCCCAGCCCTAGTTTTTTGAGGCAGGGTCGCACTATGTAGCTCAGGCCGGCCTTGCACTCGCGTTGTAGCCCAAGCCAGCCTCGAACTCACAACGCTCCGCCTACCTCAGCCTCCCGAGTGCTGGGATTAAAGGCGTGCGCCACCACGCCTGGCTCAAGCTTATTGTATATTTAAGACTTTTGGGAATTTTTGGTAGTGAATTTCTGAAAAAGGGATTGAAACCTTGGATAACTTTCTGTTCTCAAGTTGAAGTTTTTCTTAAAAGGAGAGTTTTAAATTATGATTATTCTTATCTCTTTCCACCTATCTTATTTCTTCTGTTTTACCTCAAACTGGCTGATTCTAGCCAGTGCCCACCCTAGACATACCATAAGTGAAGTTAGGTATGGTGGCACACACCATTAATCCCAGCACTCTGTGAGGCTAACGCAAGAAGATCATAAGTTTGAGCCCAGTTTGGGTAAATTAGTTACTTAATGAGACCCTATGTCAAAGTAAAATTTAAAAAAAGGTTTGGGAATGTAGGCTAGTGCAAATGCCTTGGGTTCAATCCCTGGTATCACCAAAAAACAGGGGGAAAAGTTGAAAACCAGGCACACTGTCAGAGTTCTAGCATCTGAGATGACTTCCTTTCACCAGTGTCTTTTCAGACTCCCACACACCTCAGCAAGTCCAGAATTCAGTCGCTTTCGATGCCTCTGCCAACAACCACCTGAGTAAGCCTGCTAGCAGTCTCCATCCTCAGTCAGTCACGCCGTTCCATGACTGTGGCCCCTGCCCACAGCAAGACACCAGAGAGATCCTGAGCCAGCAACCCCTGCTAAGCTGCTTCCAGTTCAGAAACTGTGTGAGGTCAGACACGTGGTAAATGCAGCAATAAATAATCTATACAGCTGCAAACACAAAGCAGCCAATGCCAAGAAGACAAAGTTCATGAAATTTGGTGAAATATCGTCTATGAAAATAATACAACAGATTTGACTCATATTCTTGATGGTCCAGAACCTGAGTAATTTTTAGACTCTCATCTGTAACAACAACAAAAACAACAACGACGACGACGACAATCCCTTTGTCTCAAGGACGAACTCTGGAATGTCAGGAGGTTGAGGAAAAATTATGACAGTTACGCTTCATTTAGTTCCTAGCATATTCCAGGCAGCAGGGATCTGACATCATCTTTCACACCAACATAGAAACTGACAGGTAAGGTAATTGATAGATTCTGCTAGCCTGGGGCTTAGCTTTCTGTAACATGACATCCCCCCAACTTGGTACCAGACCCTGAGAAACAACTTATCGCTCCAAGAGTAACTTCTATGTTCTCTTTCTCATTCCAGAGATTTAAACCTCCTGCACTCTTTTTGTGCGTGTGCTGAGCCCTCTCCAATCCCAAGACTCCACAACCACCCAAGCCTCCACCCCCAGCCCCCAGTAAATCTTTCTGTCTCCTGTTTTACACAGGTAGATGCTCCTTCAAACCAGCTGTTAATATGTCATTTTGCCCACCTCCCAAACTCCTCCCCCAGCCAAAAATGATAAAAGTAGTCCCACTTCTTTGTTCTGGTTTGAGAGCCGCTGCACCCCTATCAAACTCTCCTGTGCCCACCTGCATTAAAGGCCTCTCTAATCTTTATCTCTTTCTCTCTCATTTTCTCTGCGCAGCTTCAGATTGAGTGCCAAAATATTCAATTAGTAATTACCTCAAGACACTATTCCAAAGTCCTAGTTCTGCCCACTTCATTATTACAGCCTCTCTAATAGTGATCTCGGCATGCACACAGGAGAAGAATTTTAGTTCAAACTTTTAATTATTTGTCAGTTATTTATTAATTTTTAAACATAGTTTCACTATATAGTCTCCTCTGGCCTCAAACTCGCGATCCTCCTTCCTTCTCTTCTTGTGGCTGGGACTCCGTGTCAGCCAGCACCACGCCTGGCTACATCTGGTTTTCACAGGAAAAGTTTAGTAAGCCTGGAACCAAAGGAGGAAGAATTGAAACCGGCTGGATCAGCGGAAAGACCTAGGGGGAAGACAGCACACAGGGCCGGGCGGGGCACTTTCGGGCCGGAAGTTGCCTTGCCCTGAGCAAACATGGCGCCACTGGGGGCGCTCGCCCTCACGCGGTAACCAATGGAGCCCCGACGCTGGACGTACGCACGCTGCTGACCCTAGCACTTCAGGGCAGGATGCGAGCCTGAGTCGGGGCATTGCCTGGTGCACGTTGTGGTGACTGGGCCGCGGCGTTGGTGTTGCGAACGATGTCGTTGGAAGTGACCAGGGCGACCGCAGGAATGGTACTGGGTGAGTGAGACTTGGCGTGGTGCGCGGTGCCCCTTCCTAAGAGCGGGAACCCTGGTCTCCGCTGAATACGGTCGATCGCCTTAGCGCTGGGCGCCTCCAGATGTTTGGGGAGCCCTTGGAGGGCGCCTGACTGGCTGGCGCAGGCCGGGCTCCCCGCTTCCCTGCGTGTCCCGGTGCTGCGATCGTGGCCGCACCCGGCCCACTGCGAAAAGTGGCGTGATTCCGCTGAGCCTTGGGCCGTGTGAGGGTTCAGGCATAGTGTAGCCCGCAAGTACGCAGTGCTTCAGGGTGATCTCCAGGAAAGAAGTTCATCAATTTACTTCTCTGTTGCATAGCCTCATTTTGTGTTGAAATTTCGAGTGAGAGCAAAAGAAAATGAGGAGACCTGGGCTGATGTCACAACTAGGCTTCTGCAGTTGTCAGGCCTTCTGCACTTTTTTTAAAAAACTAAGTTTATTCGTACATTTTTGGTATACATAATGATCATGTACATGATAGGGAATTTGGACTTGTACATGACATATTTTTGTTCTTTTTTTTTCCCCCAGTCCCCTTTCTTCCTTTTAACCCCTCTACACTCAGTATTTACAAAGCTTTGTTTCCTTTTTATCATTTTTTTAGTCGTGATTTTTTTTGACCTTTTCACTTCTTTCCCCACCCTAGTTCATCTTTCCTTTTGAACAGTTTCTTCTCATTTCACAATATGAACTGTAAATTTTGGTCCTTATTTTCTCTTTCAGTTTGTCAATCCAGGGAGACAACCACGTTTATACATGTGCTTTTCTTTTTTCTTTTTTTTTTTGAGACGAAGTGCCACTCTGCACCTCAAGCTGGCCTTAAACTCATAGTAATCCGCCTGCCTTGGTCTCCTAAGTATTGGGATTACAGGCCTGGGACATCCTGCTGCCTCAGCTTCTTTTCTCTTCTTTTCCCCCTTTCCCCACCCTAGTTCCTCTTTCGTTTTGTGTTGAAATTTCCAGTAAGAGAAAAAGAAAATTAGGAGACCTGGGCTAACATCATAACTAGGCTCCTGCAGTTGGAAGGCCTGCACTTTTTTCTTTTTCTTTGAGACAGGGACTTGCTGTGTAGCTTAGTCTGCCCTTGACCTCATGGTGATTGTCCTACCTCAGGCTCCTCAGTGTTGGGATTACAGGCCAGGGACATCACCCCTGCCTCATTTCTGCAATTTGTTTAACCTCAGAATTGAGGTTTGTTTTAAAGACTGGAGGAAACTGATAGTTTTATTAGCCATTTGGACATTGGCACAGGGATGTGTGATCTGTATGTGTTGTTTTCTTCCATCAATATGGATATCATTTTCCTTGTTTCATAAAAAAAGAAGTAAACTGAGAAAGATTAAGTAAATTTCCCGTAGTCATCTTAGTTTTTAAGGTACAACAGCCAAGATTCCAAGGGTAATAAAGCCCCAGCTTTTTTTGATGAGTATCAAGTATATAGAAACAGTATCACAAATTAAAATGATCAAAGAGTTCATACTGAAAAGATCAATTGAGCCGGGTGAGGTGGCACACACCTTTAATCCCAGCACTTGGGAGGCTGAGGTAGGAGAAGTGTTCTGAGTTCGAGGTTGGCTTGGGCTACAATGTGAGCGTAAGGTCGACCTGAACTACATAGTGCGACCCTGCCTCAAAAAACTAGGCCGGGAGTTTGGCGCAGCAGGCTTAAGCGCCTGCCTGGTAGGTGCGAGGCTTGTGCGCTTGATTCCTGGTGCCATAAAAAAAAAAAAGAAAAAAGAAAAAGAAAAGGTCAATTGATAACTCATGTTTTTAGGAGATCTATTTCGTTAACGTAAGAGAGTAATTATTTGTTTTGAACTGTGGTTAATTTTACTAATCCAATGTTTATTCTGTATACAAGCAAAGAAACAGCTAAACTAGTTGCTTTATAAAGTGTCTGAGTCATTGGTCAAACTAGTAACTTATTCTCATTTTGTAAAACAGCAGAGCTGTATGTGTCGGATCGCGAGGGAAATGATACTACAGGAGATGGAACCAAGGAGAAACCATTTAAAACAGGTCTAAAGGTAGTATCTCTTTTCCTAGAAAAATGACTTTGCATTTCTTAATGACTTTTGTCAATAACATGTGACTTGGTCAAAAATTTTACTTTAAGCACCAGGTTTTGAAAAGAATTTTTAGAAAGGGAGAATGAGTAATACAAACTGAATCCATCAAAAAATGTACAGACACTTCAGGAAAAGAAAAATAATAAAGCTAATGGGTACCACTGTGAGCACCTCTTGTAATTGTAGAGGCCAAAGGTAACTTGTATTAATCTCATGATGTCTCAGTAAATTTAGTATTAAAGTATTTTTACAAGTGTTTGTTTTCCTGAACTGTGTATACGTTTTTTTGGCAGACTCTGTGGACATGTTGGTTTAAGAGTGCTGGATGGTTGAAATCTAAACTTATTTGAACATTTAGAGCCTGTATCTTCTTTTCTTCTTCACTACAAGTCATTGGATTTTGGCATCTATCTAATATGTCTGGTTGCTGGTTTTTCAGGTTTTGTAAGAATAAAAATCATCCTTCTGTAGTCATGCTAAGCTCCTGACCAGGTGATTTATAAGAGTCGTGTTGCTGAATGTAGTTGTATGCAGTAGTGATCCTGAACCCTGTGCCTTTTAGGAAGACCTGATTTCTGTCACCACACCCAAGCATACCCACATTTCTCAGAGCAGACTCGTATTTGGAACTCAAAGTAGAATTTCAGTTTATTGATGTGTTGCTGTTTCTGAGGAACTAAAATCCTCAAATGTGATCCACACATTTTCTCTGAGAAGTCTTAAATGGAAAACAAAATGCAGGCCAAGAGTTCCTTCAGGAGCATGAACTTCACATGCATGTTAGGTAATAGTTACATCCATCTTAAGGTAGGCACACAGGTTCTTGTTGAATTGGAATTGTAGGACCCATTGGTTCAACTGCCTCATGAGGAGATGGTTAAAGTCTTCTTTTCTTGGAAAAACACAGCTCTGACACTCCTTTTCCTGTGCATCCATACCTGAGTAATTGCTCTTTTTGTAGCTGTGATCTAACATTTACAGTAATATCTTAGTTTTCAAGCATAATTTGTTCTGGAGACGTGTTTCTAATCTATGGGAGCCCTGACTTGGGAACAGCAATCCCCTGCTCATGGTATGACCACAGTATAAAACACAGACATTTTAGTTACGTGGCCAAAGCCTAATGATGGGCAAAGACCACGAAGCACTGTGTCTTTGGTCTTTATTAGGTGCACAGGTCGATTGGAGTTTGCTGGTGGGATGCGGTCAAGGATTAAGATTTGAGGAACAGTGTTTTTTTTTTTTTTTTTTTGGTGCAGGGAATTGAACTCTGGGCCTCACACTTGCCGGGCAGGTGCTGTGCCACTTAGCTATATCCCCAGCCCGACAATGCATTTTTGAAAAGCGCACAGGAACAGATCATGGTTAGCTAGTAATCTGATTGTCTGCTAAGTAGACTACTGTGGTAGAAGGAATTTGGATGAGAATTACAGAGCTCTTCAGCTGCCACATTATCTAGTCTTGAGGCATCAGAATTTCACAGACTGTTAGTCTCAGCTCTAGCCTTTGGCTTAAAGGCTGGGATTTAGCTCAATGGCACAAGTGCCTGCCTGGCAAGCGCGAGGTTGTGAGTTCAATCCTAGGTACCAAAAAAACAAACGAAGAAAAAAAGATTAACCTGTCCTTAATCCAGCTGCGAGTGTCACTGCAAGTCATGTAGGCCTAGGACAAACTCTCAATTTATTTTGTGCCTATTTATTTATTTATTTTGTTACCAGGGATCAAACTCATGACCTTGCACTTGCCAGGCAGGCACTTACGCCACTGAGCTAAATCCCTGGCTTTTGTGCCAATTTATTAATACTTTTTAAATTTATTTTTTATTGATGTTATTTACTGCCTGCTCTATACTGAGTCAAGCTGGTCCTCAACAGTTCCCCCTTTTTTCTTTTGAAGGTGAAGCAGGTCCACCAGGGTAAGTCCAGGTTGTATAGTGTCTAGGTTGTAATTTCCATATGGCATACTACAAATATAAACAGAAAGAGCAATAGATCCTAGAATTGCAACATAAAACCAGAAATGAGCCTTGAGGTATGTAAATGGGTTGAAATAATAAGGCGTATCAGTGAATCTATCCCAGTCTTGAATTTGATCATTAAAATCTTGAGTTTGTTGAGACATGGAAAGCACCTCTCTGGAGACCATCAGTATCCAAAATAGTATTTTGATGGATTGTGTCTGACTACAACAAGGGTTGCAAGGAGAACAATTACTTACAGGACACATAATTTATAGTATTATTTATAATGGTCATCTAGAGTTAAATACAAGAAAGTGCAGGAAATCTATCTATGACACTAAAGACATAGAAAATTGCTATGAATACCATAGCAATGTCCTGCATGAGTCCAGCTGAAGACCTAGAGCCCTTAACAGTGCCTCCCGTGAGTCCACCTGGAGGCCTAGAACCCATGATGATGACTCATGTGTGTCTGTTATATGAATCTGTGCTGGGAAGGCCCAAAGGTCAGCAGAGGAAACTAGAAAGCCTATGTAAGTGGGATGAAGGATCTGTGCGAATAGGTTGGGGGTTCTACACTGGAGCCAAGAAGTAGCGCTCAAAATAAGGACCAGGGCTCCTCTGAAAAGTACAGGAAATCTGTCTACAATCTGCCGTAGCCATCCTCAGTGACAATGAAGTCCTGAGCTCCTCCAACAATAACAGTTGAGTACATATCAGGAAGCTAGCATGACTGCTTCTCCTGGAGATAAAACAGCACACATCCTCCCCTCCGGAGCCAGGAAGCCATGCCCATTGTAAGGACCAGAGCTCCCCCAAAATGAACCACAGCTGCTCTCAGAGAAAAGGTCTCAAGCTCATCTGAAGATAATGATAAAGATATTCTTATCAGGGAAGCCAGCATGACAAGCTCCACCAGGAGAACCAACAGCTCCAAACAATAGCAATACTTAGGAGAACACACAATGCTATTGTTTTCTCTAAGTCTCCTCTTTATGCTGGCAGCAGTCCTCAGGTGGGCCGTCCATGCTCAACACCACACTGATTCAGTTCAGCTGGTGTTTTAAGTTGACCACCAGTTAGCAGTCCACTGCAACATGCTTCTTAATGTGCTTCCACGGATGGGAGGACTTTTTATATGGAAAGGTGACACAGAAGCATGATATTGTAGTGCCACTTGAGCTTTTGCTGCAATTGTAAGCTCTAATTGGTGCCCTAACCACAGATCAGCAGTTTTTAGCATACTACCTGTGTCTGAAGCTCAGTGCATATATCTTGTTGGGTTTTTTTAGGTGCTATCAGCAGTCTTGATCCAGTTAATTAAATGTGCAGTCTGCACAGAATGCACAAGAGCTACTGATCAAATCATGACACTAGAGATTAACAAAACTAGAGACACTTCCTGCAATAATCAGTCTAATCATGCACTTAACCATTTGGGTGAAGCACTTAGTGTCTGACCAGCAAAGAGATGGGAGAATGATACTAGGATTTTGTTAAATTTACTGGAAGCCATATTCCAGGCATACATCCCATCATGATAACTAAATGAGAAGCTGACAATGGACTAGAATGGATGCAATAGGTGAAATAGTAAATAAAACACGAAAAGGAAGTCTTTCCAAATCAGATTCCTGTAAAGGAGTACATGAGTATCATATACACAAATACTAGTACTTAAAGTTTAAATCTAGTTAGGGCCAATTTAACTTTTCCACCATTGGTGGCTTCTCTTTCTCACCTGAATATGGCCTCATTTCAGCGGTAGTGTAGCTGGATGTGGTGGCGCACGGCTGCAATCCCAGCACTTGGGAGGCTGAGGTAAGAGGATTTTTACAAGTTTGAGACCAGCCTGGTCTACAAAGTGAGCTCAAGGCCAGCCTGAACTTCATAGTGAGACCCTGTCTCAAAAAGATAAATAAATAAAATAAATAAAAAAGGTAATGCTAATTTTCAAAGAGAATGCTCAATAAGACTGGCATTATTATTTTTGACCAAACGAAGTATAAGGGGGTTTAATCCCCACCCCACTAAAGTGCTATTTTTCACTGGAAGGGACTGGACTGTGTGATCTGGAGACCCACTGAGGAACAGTCATGCCTAGCTTTTATCTTCCACCAACGTTTTACGTGGGGCCCCATCTATAAAGGAAAATCCAGACTTACCTTATTACCCTCATTAGCCTTTTTACAAGTTTTCCCTTCGTAAAAATGAGGAAGGAGCATGCCTGGCAAGCATGAGGTACAAGTTCGATTCCTGGTACACCCCTCCCCGCCCAATGAGAAAGGCATACATTGAATCAGGAAACAGGCAAGTCCGGTTTAAATATATAAGTGTAATCTCCATAAAGGGTATTGAGTCCAGGGTAAGAACTATGTCTGATCTTTTGTATAGCCTACCCAAGACTGAGATCTTACTGTAAAGCAAGGATGAGGAATGTTATCTAGCATAGAGACACACTGGGATGGATTAACAAAATGGTAAGTAAGGTTTATCAGAGCTTGGTCTTCCATAAAGCTAATAATTTGAAGTCTGGGCAAAACTCATTTTTGCAAGGCTCTTATCTAGCAAATGAAAAATCTCTAGGGTCTGATCCATCCAGGTAACTGACCTCAAAAGAGGAGGACTAGGCATGTAGGCACAACATTCCATTGCCGAGGTGGAGGAAATATACACTGTAACAGCAATACTGGGAAGCATGGCAACCTGGAGGGTTTCTGGTGTAGGGGCCAAACCCTGACATCAAGTCAAGCTGCATGCCTCATCCGTCATCTCCTCCAGGGCTCTGCAGCTGACTGTCGGGGAAGGGCGTTGTCTCCAGTGCCTGACATGGAGTATCTGTGTCTCTTTTTGTTGGTGTTGGATGAGGGGGCATTGTTGGCCCTTGGCCTCATTGCCAGGTATGCTTCATGGTCACATGCATTGGGATGGCAGCCATAGCATTTCTCCATTATCTATGGAAATACAGGCAAACTCTCTGCCCCAGGTTATCAGCATTCTGACCTTTGACCTGTCTGAAGAGTGTGATGGGACTGCCAGAAAGGAAGAAGAAGAGTGTTGCTAATGAAACAGGTCGGGGACCAGGAGCTGGATTTAAGAAATTTAAAACATACAGTGCTAAATCCAGTTGCATCTGTAGCAACATCTGGATTGTCTGAATTTCCTTTTTTGTTTTATTGTTTTAAGGTTAAATGAGATCTTTTAATACTTGCTTATCCCTGGGGATTATAAAGAATTTCAGTATATGTTTAATTCCCCAAAGCCAAAAAAGCTGTTGAGTGGATTTGCTAATATAAGCAGGTCCATTATTTGTTTTTATAGTCTTAGTCAAAGGCTGAGAAACAATGTTGTTGTGTACGATGGCCTTTCTTGTCCTTTGTAACCTGAGAAGGAGTATAGTGGGAGCAGTGAGTTTATTATAATTTTATCTGGATATCAAGTACATTGAAATATAAAGTATAGCCAGAAGAATTATTTTTTACCAACCATTGTTTAGTTGAATCTCTGTAGAGACAACGGTTATAATTTATGAAGAAATCTTGAAATCAAAAGCCATATAAATATTTTAGCATGGTCATGATGACATTATTTTTATAATACACTCAAATCTCCATTTTGGTATTGAATAACCTTGAGTCAGACTTCTCTATCTAGTACATGAAAAGCTGTCACCTAATTTGTTGTCTTTTAACGGGATGTCATTGAAGAAATTTGTAATATTGTCTGGACTGTTTATTTTTGTTTTTTGCAGCACTGGGGCTTGAACTCATAACCTCGAGCCTGCCAGACAGGTGCTTAAGTCACTGAGCCAAACTCCTGGCAAATTATTAATTCTTTAATAGCATTTTTTTTTTTTTTTTTTTTTTTT
>RJWM01035513.1:0-18397 GCA_004363535.1 Dasyprocta punctata
CTTCCAATGAACAAAGGCAGTAGTTTGTTACTAAGTTATGTTTCCTTCTTTAAACATTCCTGTCACAGTAAGTGTCATGGAAACAAAGTTCACAGGCTACTGGTGAAGATAAGATTGTGTGCAAGTTCAAGGGTGGGTAGGCTGGCCGAATTTATCTTCCATTCTCCAGATGGCATCCACCTGCCCTGGAGCTGGGTCAACCCTGAGGGACACCTTGAGGATCTTTATCAAATAGGAATAGAAGGAACACCTTTATCTCCTTTTTGCATAGTTGGTAGCTCAATGTCTATGTCTCTAGCACTAGAGACAGCTCAGTGGAGGTTCCTGAGTTCGATTCTTGGTACAAAGAAAGGTTTCATAGCCTTACATATTGCTTTTTACATTACAGACATGGGCAACTCAATGCCAAAGCCCCTTACTCCTTTGGAATGCATTCTTGTAGTATTTCTTTTTTTTGCGGTACCGGGGATTGAACTCACAGCCTTGCTCCTGCCAGGGCAGGCGCTTAAGCCACTGAGCCAAACTCCCGGCCCTTGGAATGCATTCTTAAGCACTGGAATATGTTTGACCCTTCCTTGTTGAAAAAGAGCCATTTGATATTTCTCTGTGTGCATGGCCTACCTACTCCTAGAACCAAAGTGGAGTACAGAGGAAAGTATTATGATACTATTTTACAACTAGAGGCATACTGTAAGAAAGAGAAAAAATAGTTAAAATTGCTTTATGTTAAAACTTTTTTATATTAAGAGATAATTCTTTATGCTTCAGGTACAGTTATAATCCTTATGAGATTACTCCCATTCATAGGTCTCTTTCTCTCAATGACTTAAAAACAAGTTAAGCTAGAACTAGGAAAATTTTCAGATGACCCTGATAAGTACATAGATGTCTTTAGAGGATTTACTCAAAGCTATAAGCTAGACTGAAAAGATGTAATGTTACTCTTAAATCAGACATTGACTTCTAGTGAGAGACAAACAGCATTACAAGCTGCTATTGCATTTAGAGATAAATATCATACTGTTAATTTTAGAAGGTTAGAAGATAAACAGCCAGGAGAACCACCAGTTCCCACTGGTGCACAAGCAGTTCCCACGCAAGACCCCAACTGGCCTGACAACAAAACAGGAGATTGTAACGGGAGACATTTTCAAGTGTGTATTCTCCGAGGTCTAAAAAGGACAAAAACCAAGCCTTCTGGTTATTTTAAATTGTCGGCTATTTTTCAGGAGAAAGATTAAAAACCCCTCTGACTTAGATCATTTATTAGAGGCACTAGTAGAACATATGTCCATAGTTTCTGATTCAATAGAGGTACAAATTTTACTTAAAGATATGTTTATTCTTTAGTAAAAACTGCCTCCTAAGTATTCTGTAATCAGGACTGGGAAAAAAACAAAGAGAGAAAACAAAGATACCGAAAAGTAACTGCCATTTTTTGTGGTCTAAAAACACAGACCTTAAGTCTGATTCTCGGGGTTCCAAGAAGACTACACTGACCTGCTATCACTGCCACAAGCCAGACCACTCTAAGAGGGACTGCCTCAAGAGGCCCCCAAGCCGTGCCTTAACTGCAAAGGTGAGCACTGGAGGTTGGACTGCCCTCTGAGGCCAAGGCCCCAGAGTTCAGACACATCCTATCGGCTGGCTCAGTAGGACTAATGGGCCTCGGGGCACTCGCCTCCTCTGACTGGACTGTCATCTCTGCCTGTTATCTCTGTGGAGGAGCCCTGAGTAATCATGACAAGAGGTAAAAACCAGCCGATTGCTGGACATTGGTACATGTCTCTTTGTTGTTCTCAACTCTGGTCTTCCTTCCAGGCACTGTACCTCAATATAGTTACCAAAATATAGGTTGCTTAAACTGTAACTGGGATAATCTTCTCTTCACTCATTTCTTTTTGTTATGCCTAAAAGCCTGACTCCAATCCTGGAGAGATTTTATCCTGACTAAATGATATATATCCAGATTGCCAACTAATCAAAATGATGCTGAGACCGATTTTTACAAATTTATTACATATTGTTGTTCATATATAAAAACTTAAGAGAGTTGCACTTGTCAAAATATTTTAATCTGGTTCTCCTACATTATCAAATAGTTAGAGATAATTATAACTAAAGCTAGAGGGATTTATGACAAAATGTCATACTCTCAATAAAAAGGAACCTAAGTGTCAACAGGTTACAATTGCTATTCCTAAGAAACAGCTTCTAAACTTAACTGTCAGCCCTGCTGCTCATGCTTTGATTATATATGCCTCTGTACACACACTCTGATTATATATGCTTTGATTAAAGTTTGTTGTAGCCTAAAGGTGCCAAGTCCCAAGGCATCATACAGATAAAACCAATAACAAATATGCTAGATTCCTTTTAGATTCTTTTTACTGGGATCCACCAGATCTTGCCCAGAGAGTGTTATGTGATAAAATTAATGAGACAGGTCATCCTCCAAAATCGGATGACATTAGGCATTCTAACAACAGCACAGGAGGTACTTGTGCAATTATAGACTGAGTGCTGTGTATACATTCCTGATTTATCCACTAATATCTCAAGAGCTATTCAAGATATTAGACAACAAATTAATGACATGTCAGACTCTGAAATTCCCTGGACCTTATCTTTTTCCTCCTATGGAAAGCCATTACTAGCTCCCCTTGGTGAAAATCTTTGTTAACTATATTGATAATTATTTTGTTGATTCTATTATTTGGCCCATACATACTTAATTGTTTCTTTGACTTTGTCTCCTCCAGACTCAAAGCTGTATGCCTACCAAGATAAAAATGCCTAGTGTCTATCAAGGGCCTCTAGACATAACCTCTGCAGAAGTATTCCTGACTGCCAATCCACAACTATGACCCCCTTCAGCCTGAAGAAGCCAGATTGGTCATTGCCTGTTAACCCTCAGTTTGGGTTACTTCTTCAGAGGCAGGAATGTTACAGGCAAAAATAGGCAGTCAGACAGGGCTAGGTCCTTGAAGGAGCCAGTGCAGAAGCCCAGAGACTTTGCAACTGTGGGGGAGACAGACACCTCCTGCTCTGGGCCAGGTCTCAAGACAAAAGATCAAACAAATACACCCATATCCTAAGGACTGATATTCTAAATAGTTCTCTATCACTCTGAGGAAGTCACGAGTCAGCATCCCACTCTCTATGGGAAGAGTTACTGCTGTTAAGCATCCCCGCTTACTATGTGACTTGCTTCCCCGTTTGTCCTTGATTTAATCAATTTTACCTGAGCAATTAATCTTATTGGTTAACCATAATTATGTCCCACCGTATGCCAACCTTGCAAGTTCCCAACCCACCCCCACCCCCCATCCCCCACCTTGGACCCATCTAACCTCATGGTTTTACTCTATAAAAGTCCCTAGAGGGCCAGAAGTTTGGCTCAGTGGCTTAAGCACCTGTCTGGCAGGTGCGAGGTTGTGAGTTTGATCCCCAGTGCTGAAAAAAAAAAATCTTTCAAAAGTCCCTAGAAATCACACCGTCTTTGGCAAATCACTTGGAACCCCTTCTGTCTTCTCAGATAGAAGCTTTCTTTCTCTCAATAGATATAAATATATTCTGCTCTAAAAAAAAAAGAAGCAGCAAAGTAGATGACCAAGAGACAAAATTGATGTCCTGTGTATCAGCAACATGATAATTAGAATTTGAAATTTCAAAAAATATCATTTACAATATGTGTCAGTCAGTGCATACTAGAGAAACAGATTTAATGCAAGATACAAATACATAAAAACTTACAAGATTGGCTTACAGTGGCTGCCCACAGAGTCAGGTGTGGAAGAGTGCAAAAGGCCTGTCTGTGCACTAGAGATCCAAAAGATGTCATCAAAGGCCTGGAGCTCAGTGTAGTATCCCTGTGTGAGTCCATATCTGGAAGCCAAAGGATTTGTGATAGAAAGCTGCAATGGAAGCCAGGAGATCACCTCCAAGGTGAAGACAAAGAATGGAGCTCCTCTGAAGAAAACAGAAGCAAGCCTTCCTTCTTTGTTTCCTTTTGGTACCGTTTGGTGACAATCCTCCCTAGGGTGGGTTTTCCATACCCAGAATTATGCTCAGTCATTTTAACTGGGCATTCTCACTCCAATTGACACAATCAGTTAACTATCACACAATAGATGCCCAAAAATTGAAATTCTGAAGTATACATCTAACAAAATGTACACAAACATGTATTCAGAAAAATTGGAACCATATGTAAGCAAATGTGAAGATACTCTGTTCAGAAGCAATAAAGTCAATGTTAGAGTGGCAGTTCTAACTTGATCTGTAGATGCAGTAAGAATCTCAATAAAATTCCCTGCAAAATCTTTTTTCTAAGCAAAGATGGATGAGATGGCATAAAACTGGAAAACAATTAAAGAACCCGCATGGGACCAGGGATATGGCCTGCTTGGTGAACCCAAGGTCGTGGGTTCAAGTCCCAGTACCAAAAAAAAAAAAAAAAAAAAAAAGAACCCACATATCTGGTTCCTAGCACTTATCATAAAGCTACATTAGTAAAGAAAATGTGGTGTTTACTGGAGAAGAACTAGATAAAAACGGAACCAGAACAGAATAGACAGCCCAAAAATAGACCCATGCAAATATACTCAATTGATTGTGTCACAGAGACAAAGTCAATTCCATAGAACAAGAAAAGTGGGTTCTACAAATTGCTACAGAGTAACTATGGGGAAAATAAACTGTATGAAAACAACACAACCCCCCCCCAAAAAAAACCCTAGGTACAAATTTCATGGCCTACCCAAAAATTCACTCAAGATAGTTCATAAAGTTAAATTGTCAAATGCAAAATTATAAATGATACATTTGAAAAGCCCTGTGCACTCATAAAAAGGGATCTTCGGACCCAGAAATGCACACAGGGAAAGGGTCCTGTGGAGAATGGATTTCTGCTGCCACAGCCAGGGAACTACAGAAGGTAGAGCAGAGCCTGGAACACACATTTCCCTACACCTTTGGAGGAAGTGTGGCCCTGCTGACACCTTGATTCTAGAACTCTGGACTTCAGACCTGACATAACAAACTTCTGTAGTTCTAAGTGACCCGGTTTGCAGTACCTTTTAAGGCAGCTGTAGGAAAACAATACAGGAATTTCTGCTGTGGCCACAGCTGCCTCCCCAAGCCCACCTCAGAGGAGAGTGGGGGGCAGGGTGGAGGCAAAGCCCTTCACAGGTTGTCATTGCTACTGGGGGTCACTTCTCACCCTGCCTGGAAGCTCAGCCACAGCTCTCAAATTCCTGGGCTCAATGGGAGGATATGGAAAAGGAGGGGCAAGTTGGCTTCCTTGGAGTCAGTGATGATACAGAGTCTTTACTGTTCTGGGGACACAGAAAGCCCAGGGCTGGACAAACCCCAACTCTCATCCTCTCCCAAACACTGCCCCACCCATCCAAGGTATGATCAGACAAGATGTCCCTTTTAGCCACAGTATGGAAGCTACCTTAGGAAGGCATAGAAAGAGGATGCACCACAAGGTATGGAGGCCCATGCCTGTAATACCAGCATCCTGGGAGACTGAGGCAGAATGATCACAAATTCAAGCCCAGCCTGGACAACCTAACAAGTTTCTGTCTCAAAATAAAAAGTAAAAACATTTGGAGATATAGCTCAGTGCAAAGGCCCAAGGTTTAATCTTCAGGGGGAAAAAAGGAAGTAAGGAAGAGAGAAAGGGAGGGAGGGAAGGAAAAAGGAAGAAAGGGAAGTGTTACGGCTTGTATCTAGATGGCCCCCTAAAGCTTCATGTGCTTGTAGGTGGGGCTTTTTGGAGGTGGCTGGAGTTAGGATGTGTGAATATGAATTAAGGATGTGTGGTAACTAAATTAGTCTGCTGATTGGTTTAGCATAGTGCTAGGTGTTGATAATGGGAAGGCCCATCCTGGGTATGGGTGGCACCAACCAATAGGGTTTTAGCCTGAATGGGATAAAAAGGGAAGAGAGGTTCACTACTTCTGCTGCCTGCTGCCTGCTGTCTGCTATGCTATGAACTATAGCTGTTTCTCCTCTGCAATGCTCCTTTTTCAAACAGCCCTGCTTTGGAGCCAGCCAACTATGGAAGCAAAGCTTTTGAAAATAAGGAGGGGTTGTAGTGAGGGGAGGGGAACGGAAACAAAAGAAGCAAGATATATCAGGTACAGGTACAAATTTCCAGAGACGAATGTGATCATTATGTATATCTAAAATGTACCAATAAAAAAAAAAGAAAAGGTAAACAAAGACCCACTGAGAACTGCACAACGCTCAGCATGACGACTCATTTCAGACCCCTGCACTGAAAGACTTGACTAAAATAATGAAGTGTGACTTTGAGCAGCATGAGGCTGTGACCTTAGGGTGACCCCAGCAGCACTCTGACCTAAACTACCTCCAGTAAAATGGCTGCTGGCAGAAACCTCAACACTGCAAGAACGACTTACTATGTCCTAACCAATAGCACATTATTGGTCCCTGAATTCCCTTCCTCAAAATATTTATTAAAAATTAATTACAGCAGAAAAATATGTACCTTTTGCAACTGAGAAGGGATCTCAGAGAAACTGGGAGCAATTCCTTTGAAATATGATAAAGTAGGATAAAAAAATATAGGAGGGAAAGAAGTTGTTTAGAATCTGTCTCCCAGTCTCTGCAGGAAAACAGAAACCTTATGTAGACAGCTGTCACAAACACAGCTGGGGAATCAAATTTAAACTGACATATCCCCTGGCCCTTTCCTACTTCACGACTATCCCAAGCTCACACACTTCCCTCTCCCTCATTTTTTTAAATGCCCAAATCACCTCTGCTCAAATCAGAATGGAGCTCTGCTCTTTCCTCTCCCTTCAGTAACCACTGGATAGAAAGAGCTTCACTCACTTTACTGATGTACAGACGTATTTACCTTTGATGACACTAGACATGGAGATTCAGAAGAGAAGAAAACAGAATCAAGGAAGCCTTTTCCTTAAGACTTCAACTCCTGCATCAATCATGCAGTAAATGTATTTCTTTATTGTTTTCAAGGCAGATAATTTTCAACCACTAAATTTTATTTTGATACTGCAATTATTGCATACTGAATATTGTATTTTTAAAATACAATAAGCATATGCTTTCATTTACAATACCTAACATAAGTGATAAAATTTCATTCAGCTTCCTATAAAAGGATCTAGTTCATATAGTTACATAAATCTCAGAATCACTATGTTGATCTGTTTAAAATTCATGTTTTTCCTATTTGAAATGCAAAAACACCAATGTTTCTTATCATAATAGGTAACAAAAGAGGTTATTTTTAGAATAGAAATAAAATTTCAGGTAAATGAAACATTGGTTTGATTAAAACAAAGTTGACTTTTACAATTTCTATACACTACACTTGCTCTGCAAAAAGTGTAAGGTGGTAAAGATAAGCCGTTTCTTTACAAAAATAAATAAATAAATATTCATTCTCAGGCCCAGGCAAGGGGCTGAAATGATCCCATGTGAGGAACAAGCCCTTCTCAGCTTTGATCACATGCAATGGAGCGGCCAGACTAAGAACCAGGAGCACAGCAAAAGTGTGGCTTTTGTTTCTCTATCTTGCAAGAGCAGATGGCAGTGTTACAGGAAGGCAGGCACACTTGGGGTGGGTATAGTGCGTAGTTTATCCCCTAGCCTGCAGTTCTCTTCCCACAGTTCCTCCCTGGCTGAGTACTGTGGGAGGTACAATCTTCCCAGATGTTGCCTAGATTTTATTAGGATTATATCTTTGGTCTTCTCCTTCTGGAAACAATTTGTGGGTTTAAAGGCAAATGATTAAGCCACAGGCAAATGCGGGGAGTTTGTTAGTTGTTTTTTTTGGTTTTTTGGAGGCAGAGTCTCACTATGCATTCCAGGCTGACCTTGAACTCACTATGTAGTCCAGGCAGGCCACAGATTTACAAAGATACTCCTGCCTCAGCCTCCTGAGTGGTGGAATTACAGGCATGTACCACCACACCTTGGCCACTGGTGGGTAATTGCTAGTACTTCTCCAATCAGAGTTAGCGTATTAAAACCAGCTTTAATGACTATCTACACCTTTGCACTAAACAAAGATTCCTTTGTTTAGGAAACTTTCAGAAGCATGATCCCAGTCATGTCTGCTGGCAAGTAGAAGGTTTGTCTACTAGTAGCTTTCCATTCAGAGTTAAAGACTTTATCTTGAAAAGGAACCACATCAAGTGTCTATTTCTTACACCAGTAACAAGACACCTCCTGGGAGGATGTCCTGAAAAGTTTAAGATGAAAGCCTACAGAATGAGCTGAATACACTTGGGAACATTGGCTACTTCAAAAATGGGTGCAGTAGCTAAGATGTGGCATCAGCCTAGGTGACCAACAGTAGATAAATGAATAAAAATGTGATATATATACTCAATAGGTATTACTAAACCAGAAAGTAGACTAAAATCCTGGCATTTGCGGGAAAATTGATAGAGCTAGAGGACATCATGTTGAGAAGTGGGAGTCAGGGGGATATAAGGAATTTTTTTCAATTTGCCTGAAGGTGTCATCAGAGCTCTGATGGTCAGGGCCTGGTTATCTTCTTGTTAGGGAAGTTTCCAGAGTGCACAATGACTAGTGAGGACCTTGGTTCTCAGGCAGAGAATGGAGCTAGGAGGCCAGGCACGACTGAGGGTCTTGGAACCCTGGTAAGGGGACACTGCAGCCCCCTTCCCCATGAAAGTGGATGCAAGAGGGAAGAGTAGCTTGGAGAAGCTCCAGGAGGAATGCTAACAACCCTTCTCACCCCACCATCAACCACTGCCAATAGGTCCTCCATCCAGACAGATTAAGGTGTAAGGGAGAGGACTATGAGTAAATGACACCTCAAAAAAAAAAAAAAAAAAGGTTTGGCTGTTGTTTTTGTCAGTATACAGCATTTGAGACTTTAAATGAAAAAGAGAGCAGTAGCCAGCAACGCTCTTTCTCTGAGACAAGACTTACTGTGCAAGAGGAGCAGTTTAAACTGGCAGATGCACAATGATGGTGACGGTGATGGCTGGCAACCCCAGAAGCCTCTGCAAAGAGACACAGCAGTGGAGGGGAGCAGCAGACGTGGAAGACTGCCCTGGCTAGAGGTAAGTGCAGAGGACTTAGTCTTCTGGCGGTGAGAGAGCAATTAGCCAGGAGACATTTTGGAGACAGGCCAGCTGAACTCAGAACCCAGAACTGCTGCTGGCTTCATCTAGCAGCTCCCAGTTGAGTGTGGGCCCCTGGAAATTGTTTGGATTGTGGCAAGCCCAATGAGTCTGGTCTCAGGGCAGGCCTGCTGAGATTATCCATTAGCCTGTCAACAAGCTACTGTTGGCTTGCTGGGATAGATCAGTATGATTTGGGATTTTGTTTCCATAGATTGTCAACTAGTGAAACCAAAGAGAATCCTAGAAGTGGACTGTTTGTTTTTCCCTTTCTTTTTCTTTTTCTTTTATGTTTCCCTTTCATTGCTTTATATGAGTGTGAAAGTGGTTCCTAGCCTCTTTGTGAGTGTGGTTCTGTTCTATTCTTCTTTTTACCTCTTTCATCTCTCTTTTACTTCAGTCTTCTGCACCAGTTTCCCCAAGTTTGTGTGATTCCCTCTTTGTCCTCCAACATTGCTTCTGAACTCCTCCTCTTCTTCCACTTCTCTATTTTGTCCTTAATTCATTTTGGGAAAAAAGGGGGAGCCAACAACAGGAAAAAAACATGACAAAGACAAGTCAATGCATATCAGTTATAACCATCAATGTTAATGGTCTTAATTCACCAACCAAAAGACACAGACTGGCAGAATGAATCAAGAAACAAGATCCAACAATATGCTGCATACAAGAAACACATTTAAAGCTGGGTGTGGTGGTGCACACCTTTAATCCCAGCACTTGGGGGGCTGAGGTGGGAGGAGCATTGTGAGTTCAAGGCTGGCTTGGGCTACAACGTGAGCACAAGACCAGCCTGAACTACATAGTGCAACCCTGTCTCAAAAGACTAGGGCCGAGAGTTTGGCTCAGCAGCTGAAGTGCCTGCCTGGCAGGCGTGAGGTTGTGAGTTTGATCCCCGGTGTCACAAAAAAAGAAAAAAAATTTAATTCAAAACGAAAGTCATAAATTGAAAATCAAAGGATGGAAAACAATATGCCATGTGACAGAAACCAAAAAAAAAAAAAAAACAAAAACAAGGGTAGCCATTCTATTTGCAGACAAAGTGAATTTCAAGACAAGACTGATTGACACAGATATATAAGGTCACTATATCCTTGTAAAGGGAACAATTCAAGAGGAAGAGATAACAATCATAAATATATATGCAACAAATATCAGTGCACCAAACTATATAAAGCAAATACTAAGACATGAAAAACCAAACTAGCCCTAATACAATTGTATTGGGAGACATTAGTACCCCACTGTCACAAAAAGACAGATCAACTAAACAAAAAAAAATGAAATATTAGAATTATACCAAACTTTTCAACAAATGGACTGAGTAGATGTCTATAGAGTGTTCCATCCACAACATCAGAATACATATTCTTCTCAGCTGTGCATGAGATGTTCTCCAGAATAGACCATATACTGGCTCATAGAACATGCTTAAGTAAATTCAAAGGAATTGAAATTATCCCATGCATACTACCGGACCACAGTGCAATGAAATTGGAAATCCATGGCAAGAGAAACCACAAGAACTTCTAAACACATGGAAATTAAATAGCACTCTAGTAAACAACCAATGGATCACAGATGAAGTTAAAGAAGAAATTAGGCAGGTTTTACAGTTGAATGACAATGACAATACAACACACCAGAACTTGTGGGACACAATGAGAGCAGTCTTAAGAGGGAAACTTATATCAGTAAATACCCATATCAGGAAAACAGAACAAGTATATGTAAATAATTTAATAGTGAACCTCAAACTTCAAGAAAAAGAAGAGCAGGTTAATCCAAAGGCTCATAGGAGGGAGGAAATTATAAAGATCAGAGCAGAAATTAACACACTGGAGACTAAAAAATTAAAAACCTATCAAGAAAGAAAGGTCAAGGCCCTGAAAGAGTCACTACTGAATTCTACAAGAAATTTAGAGACAAGCTAACACCACTACTTCTCAAACTCTTTAATGAAATTGAAAGGGAAGCAATACTCCCAAATTCATTCCTGGAAACAAGCATTACCCTGATACCAAAACCAGAGAAGGACCCAATAAAGAAAGAGAATTACAGGCCAATTTCCCTAATGAACATAGATGCAAAAAGTCGTTAATAAGACACTGGCAAAGAGAATGCAACAAATTGTCAGGAAGATTATATACCATGATTGAGTGGGATTCATTCCAGGGATGCAGGGGTGGTTCAACATATGTAAATTCATAAATGTAATACACCATATTAACAGCCAAGGACAAAAATCATATGATCATCTCAATAGATGCAGAAAAAGTCCAGCACCCATTCATGATAAAAAAAAATGCTACAGATAATTGGAATAGATGGTCTTTATCTCAATCTGATAAAAGCCATCTATGACAAATCAATGCCCAACATCATACTAAATGGACAAAAACTGAAAACTGTCTCTCTAAAATCAGGAACAAGACAAGGATATCCACTGTCTCCACTCATATTCAGCATAGTCCTGGAAACTTTAGCTGGAGCAATTAGACATGATAAAGAAATAAAAGGAATAAAGATAGGAAAAGAAGAAGTTAAACTATCATTATTTGCAGATGACATGATACTCTACCTAGAAGATCCCAAAAACTCCACCAAAAGACTACTAGATTTAATAAGTAAATTCAGTAATGTAGCTGGATACAAAGTCAACACTCAAAAATCAATGGCCTTTCTGTACACAAATAACAAACTAACTGAGAAAGAAATCAAGGAAACAACACCTTTCACAATAGCACCCCAAAAAATGAAATAACTAGGAGTCAATCTAATGAAAGATGTAAAAGACCTTTATATTGAAAACTACAGTACTCTGGAAAAGGAGTGAAGAGGATATTAGAAAATTGAGAGATATCCCATGCTGCTAGGTTGAAAGAACCAATATAGTAACAATGGCCATACTTCTAAAACTGTCACACAGATTCAATGCAAGTGGAATCAAAATTCCAATAGCATATGTCACGGAATTAGAGAAAACGATCCTAAAATTCATCTGGAACCAGAAGAGACCTAGAATAGCAAAGGCAATCCTGGGCAACAAACACAAAATAAGGCATCACAATCCCTGACTTGAAGTTATACAGCAAAGCTACTGTGATAAAAGCAGCATGGTACTGGCAAAAAAAAATCAGACCAAAAATCAATGGAACAGATCTGAAGACGCAGAAACAACTCCAGACACACTAAGCCACCTTATCTTCAACAAAGGTGCCTAACACATTTACGGGAAGAAAGATAGCCTCTTTAATAAATGGTGCTGGAAAAACTGGCTCTACACATGCCAAAGATTAAAACTGAACCCATGTCTTTCATCACACACTAAAGTCAGAATGGGTCAAAGATCTCAATATTAAAACACAAACATCAAATCTGCTGGAAGACAGAGCAGGTAAAACTCTTGAAGACACTGGTGTAGGCAAAGACTTTATGAGCAAAACCGCGATTGCACAGGGACTGTCACAAAGAATCAATAACTGGGATCTCATCTGATTGAAAAGCTTTTACATGGCAAGAGAAGCCCCAACAGAGTGAGGAGACAACCCACAATGTGGGAAAAACTGTTTGTCAGCTGTACCTCAGATGAAGAATTGTTATCAAGAACATATAAAGGGGGCCAGGGACTTAGCTCAGTGGCATAAGTGCGAGGTCATAAGTTCAATCTCTGGTACAAAAAAAAATATATGAAGATCTTAAAAAAATCAGTCCTTCCTGATTTAAAGACCCAATCCAAAAATGAGCATTTGAGATGAATACATACTTCTCAGATGAAGAAATACAAACAGCAAATAAACATGAAAAAAATGTTCAACATCACTGGTCATTTGAGAGATACAAATTAAAACAACACTGAGATTCCACCTCACCCCAGAAAGAATGGCTATTATCAAGAAATCAACCAATAACAAATGCTGGGGGTGCTGTGGGGAAAAAGGAACCCCTCTCCACTGTTGGCGGGAGTGTAGATTGGTACAACCATGAGGAAATCAGTGTGGAGATTTCTCAAAAAACTAGGACTACAGGTCCCATTCAACCCAGTTATTCCCCTTCTAGGTATCTTCCTGGAAGAATTAAAAACATCATATCACAGAGATATATGTGCACTCATGTTTATAGCAGCACAATTTGTAATAGCCAGATCTTGGAAACAACCTAAATGCCCACTGACAGGAACGGATAAAAAAGATGTGGTATTTTTATACAACGGAGTACTACTCAGCCATAAAGAAGAATAAACTGGAGACTTTTATAGGTAAATGGATACAACTTGAGAACATACTCATAAGTAAAATAAATCAGACCCACATGTGTAAACATCATATTGTTTCTCTAGTATGAAAAGCTGAAACAACATATGTATATACATGTGTATGTGTATTTAGATATATATGTGTATGAAAGATGGCTAAGATAGTTATACTACTGATTACTCTGAGTTCACTGAAGAGAAAGATTTGTGCTGGTGTTTTTTGGACAATTGAATGCAGATGTTTTGTGCTCTGGGTGAATGATCTAGAGATGACAATGCGCAATGCATGTACCATTGTTGCCCTGGATTGATGTGTTTTGAAACTTTGTTTCCTTTTTTCTTTTTTCTTTTTTCTCTTTGAAATAAAATGGATTTTAAAAAAAGACAGAAAAAAAAAATAAAAAGTGATACTAGCCCAGGTTTAAAAAGTACAAGAACACAAAGATTAAACAGGAAAAGTAATTACCTTTGTCCAAAAGTGCTTATTTTAGGTGGTGACCAGTTTTTTTGGTATATCCTACTAGAAATATTCCAGTAATAGCTTCTCTGTGCCTCAGTGTTTCCTCTGAATAAAAGGGATAATAACACATCATGAGATTCTTGTGAGGGTTAGGTGAGCTGACTGTGTAACACCATGAAGCTTTTAATGCACAAGCCTTCCTGTTCTTTTCCGCCAATATTGAGGACTGAATTCAGGGCCTTCACTCTGAGCTACATCATCAGCCCCTTTTTTATTTGAGACAGAATCTCACTAAGTCACTAAATTGCCAGAATGGCTCAAACTTGCAATCTTTTTGCCTCAGTCTCCCACCATGCTGGGATTACAGGCTGTCTCGCTTTTGACAAGCTATTTTGTCCTTTGTCTCTAGATATTGTTTTTAGGAGACTGTTCCTCCTCTTACACATAAGTGGGCCTGTTCCTTTCAAAGGAACAGGTGAGCATGCTGTTGTGTGATGGACTAACTTATTTAATTGGTCCCCAACTAGGCCGGTCTAGTTGTTTCTGATCTCTGGCACCCAAGGGCATTTTCGTGAGTGTCTCTTTGGGTCATTTCCTCAAACAGAAGTCATGAAAAATGTGCATTTAGACCTCAAATAAATTTTCCTACTTACCTCCAGAGTGGTTCTGACCAGAACACACCCAGCCTTTGCTGAGAAGTTCTCCTTCCCTTGCCTTGAAAAGGCCTTGTTCCAAACCTCCAAATAACCCATTTTCAGTTTCAAGTTATTAGAAATGAAATTCGGTAAGGTGAAAAAAAGATCCCAGTGTTAGTTTTCTGTTACTGTGAAAAAAATGCCTTTCAATACCAACAAGGAAAAGCTTTCTTCAGCTCACAGTTTCAGAAGTTTCAATCCCTGGTCAACTGATTCTATTGCTTTTAGGTCTTTGAGGGGACAGAAACATCATGGTGTGAGTGCAAGGCAAAGTGAACTACTCACCACGAGACAGCCAGGAAACAGAGGCTGAGCACTGCGTCAGCAGGCTTTCTCCTTCCACTTTTGTTCTATCCAGGCCCCCAGCCTACTGCATTGTGCCAGCGTTAAGAGGAGGTCTCCTCCTAGATTAGCTGTCCCATATGCCAATCATCTCTGGAACCACTCCCACAGACTACCTCCAGAAGTTGATTTTACTAATTTGCTAGGCATTTCTCAATCCCATTAAATTGACAATTAAGATGAACCATCACAATGCTTCATGCCACAGCAAGACATCAGTAACCACCATCATGGTAGATTATTCCAGGTTTCAGATAGAGAACGCCTTGTTTTTTACGTTAGATGGTATACTCAAACTTTGTTCTCTGTTATATAATTTTTTTTTTCAGCACCGGCAATTGAATTTACAACCTTGCGCCTGTCAGACAGGCGCTTAAGTCACTGAGCCAAACTCCCGGCCCTGGTTTTTTGAGGCAGGGTCGCACTGTGTAGCTCAGGCCGGCCTTGCACTTGCGTTGTAGCCCAAGCCGGCCTCGCACTTGCGCTGTAGCCCAAGCCGGCCTCGAACTCACAACGCTCCTCCTACCTCAGCCTCCCGAGTGCTGGGATTAAAGGCGTGGGCCACCACGCCCAGCTCTTACTTAATTTTACTACTAGGATTCATTCACACTCCTACACCTTCTGCAGAGCAAGGACCTCCTATCCTGTTTGTAAGGGAGCAGCACAGGGCAGAGAGCAGGACAGGGAGCTCCCCTTGTCCTATGGCACCCACAAACATCTTGTAACCTTATTGCTCCAATTCACAAGTGAGGCAAGATCAGACTCGGCGGACAGGGTTCTACAAAAATTTTGTCCCAGGACACAGCTCCCCGCGAGGATCTCTGTACAGTAGCACCTGCTACCTGCTCCGCAGTCCCCGCTCCCGGCCCGCACGCTCCGCCCCTCGGCTTTACGACCCGACCTGCACACCGGAAGTCTCCAATGCCCTGCAGCTCTGCGCCTCGGCTCCCTTCCCGGATCCTCCTAGTGGCCACCTCGAGGAGGTGGAGTCTCGCCAGACGCCCGGACGCCTACCGGGACAGGACAGTTCCCTCAGGTGACTCCTGAACGCTGGGCGCCGGGAGTGGGGCCGCGGGCCCAGCTGACCTCTTGGCCGCTGGCATCATGCAGAATGCAGCTACTGGGCAGGACATGAGTCCCAGAGCCGTCCCGGGCTGCTGACGCTCCAGCGACACCAGGGATCCCCACAGGTAAGGGGAGCAGGCCAGGACCCTCAGGGTTCCTGTCCCCTCATCTGCCTGGGGTCACACTCCTCATGTCCTGGCGGACCTTGGAGCCAGGGACACACATGAAGAGCTAAGCTCTGGGAGAACAAGGCCACCGATGGCTGGCATTGCGAGCCTAGGGAGGGCAGAGCAGTCCTTGGTGGAGCACCATAGAAGGACCAGGTCAGCTTTGTTTACAGACCTAGATCCTCATCATGCTGACTCAACAATTCCGATCTTCCCTGCACCCTGTGTGCCCTCTGGGCAATGGGACTGTTTACTCTCACACAGCAAATGTGGACAGGGGCCTGGGCCTTTCCTCAGATGTCCAGGAGCTTACCGTGCCCCTCTCGTGATCCAGGACAGTGACATGGAGTCTGGAAGCAGCCCGCTTAGCACACATGTGCTGGACACCACGTCTGGGCTCCCAGCTGTTGGCCTCTGCCTCCGTTTGTCCCAGCTGATGGATGCCGGCCAGCAGTGGACAGAGCTGAGGGAAAGGTAGGAGGCCCTGAAAAAGGCTGGGAATCCACAGCACCTGCTCCCCAGTGCAGGGCTCTTCCTATGCCCCCTGGGACAGCTGAGGAGCACAGACGCTGAGGGTAAAGAGCAGGGCTGACTGCTGCACAACTGTCCCCTTGGACTTGGGGGCCCCCTCTTGGCTTTACAGCCTGGCCCCTCCTTACTGACTCTATGTGTCTCAGTTTCCTCATATGAAAACAGCACGTTGAAAGTAGCTGTTTCACTAGGCACACAGTCCTGGGTGGCTTCCATAGGACTTGCTGGGACAGCATCTGCCCAGGCTTTGCTTCCTGCAGCCTCACAGCACCATGAACCTGGATGGTGGAGCCAAATTCGTGTCTCTCCTTGATAGCCATACCCACACCCTGTGGGAGCCTGAGTTAAGGCCTGACGTGGAACCTAAAAGACATCACTGTTGTCACAATTTACAGGGAACCTTGGGTAGGCAGCACACTGAGCACTCTATTTCTACTTTCCTTTCTCCACACATCCTGTGGGCAGGCACCATAATCACCCATTTTATAGATGGGAAGACTGAGGCAGCAGAGACAAGGGGAAAGTTGGGATGCCAGGTCAGAACCACAGAGCACTAGGCTCTTCAGCTTCCATGTATACACAGGACCCAGACACTGGGTCCCTTTCCCTTGCCCTTGCCTCAGGTACAGACTCTGCTGGAGAGGCCCTTGAGTTAGCCCTGTGAGCAGGTCCCCAGACTCTCCATCCTCAAGGAGGCAGGCTCCCGCTGTGGTCTCCTCTCTGCCCCAGAGTAGAAGAGGGAAAAGGGTGGGAGCCTGTGGCTGAGCCCCAAAGATTCAGGTCTAAAGGTGTAACGAGCACCTACCCGTTTAGCCTTTCACATCAGCTGGTGGTGAGGAGCCGGGTCCCACTGGGACAGTCACCTCAAGTCAGCACGGTGCTATGCTGCCCAGGAGTTCCACAAAGGGTTACACAGACCCATTCCCGCCCCGACACTGCACGCGTGCCTTCCCAGCTCTCTTGTCCAGCTGGTTGGAGTGTTGTGAGGTTTTTCCAGTGCTAAGCGAGCAGAACTCTACATGAGATATTAATTAACTCCACGTGGACCCTCAGTGGGGCTAGATACAGTTGGGTGCAATTACTGACCCAGAAAGCCAGGCACAATAAGCCATGTGACAAACTGAGGTTATGAAGCAGTACAAATACAGTATTATGCTTTGTGAAAAAAAAAGTGTAAATAAACATACCTAAGCATAGAGAAAATCTAGAAAAATATATGCCAAACGTTACGTGATTACTGCCCATAGAATACTGTAGAAGTTTTTTTCTCTTTGCTTCTCTGTGTTAATTTCCAGGCACTACAGCAGCGTCCCTAGAGACTGTCCCCATCTCTCTTCACCCTTATCTGTATCAGGCTGTGGGGAGGGTCTGAGGCCCCTGGGGGGTGCAGAGCCAGGAGAGTTGGGGTATGGTGGCTCCTTGTGTCATCTCTGCAGCCCTGTCCTCTCTTTCTAGCTACACAGATATGGATGGCCGCTGCCCTGGGCTTCTGAAGCCAGGCCAGCTGAAACCAGGCACCTATAAGCTGTCCTTTGACACCGAGGGCTACTGGAAGAAGAGAGGTCAGGAGAGCTTCTACCCATATGTAGAGGTAAGGGCCACAGGTGGGTAAGACCCCTGATACTGTAACCAAAGGTCAGGCCCTACAGGCCAGGCCTCGTCCAGGGTATAGGCAGACTGATCCCACCTATTCCAAGAAGTGGCAGACAGGTGAACTCACC
>RJWM01035514.1:0-18865 GCA_004363535.1 Dasyprocta punctata
TGAACTGGTTTTAAGGTAATGGACAGAGAGAGATATTAGGGTAGTCAGAAGGAGGCCAGAAAGTTCCAATTGAGAGCTCAGAAAATAGAGGATTTATGTCAGGAATGATCATGATTGCAGAGATTTTCATTGCTTTAATCGTTTCATATGATTAACGAATAATTGTGGTACATTCAAACTTCATGCCTTTAGTTAGAATTCCAACGTACAATACACATTATTATTGCCCAGTAGACAATTGTGAACAATTCATTTTGGGCAGATTTTAGTAGATGAAGCAAAGGAATTCCTAAAAATGAACATTATTCCTACCTTTTAAGGCATGTCCCATCACACAGAAAGCTCAGATCAAAGCAGAAGGCAGACCACTCCAGCTTGGGGAATAGTCAAAGATTTAGTCTGGGGAAACTTATGTACAGGCAGTACTGGGTTGTAGTAAGGTGAGGTAGATCAAGTGCTCGCAATGCATGCCTGTCTACACTTGGACACTATGAGAAAAGAGAGAAAGATACACCATTCATCTCATTTGCATAGCATGACACATGGGTAGATGAAGTTCCTAGTTCTAGATAGTTGATCCAACAAATATTTACTGAAATGTTTACTGAAAATCTACTTTGTGCCATGTACTAAATTAGAAAGACATGAACACAATTCTTATTATCAAGACACTTCTATTTCAGCAGACACTGCTGATTTCTCACACAGAATGTATTAGTATATATCTCAAATACATATCAATAAAAAAGGAAAATAAAAAAGATAGCAAAAGCATAGATACTACAATGCCAAACAGAGAAGTGCTATGAAAAAAATGTTAACAGTGTAAGGTAATGGGGTAATGGGATCCTGTGCTTACTTGCAGTCCACACTTAACAAAGTCTGAGTGTAAAGGAGACAATTGATCAGAGACCTAAATAGAATGAAATAGGAAGCTATGCAGATAGTCTGGGTGCAGAGAGATCTATTGTTTGGCAAAGAAAAGAATTACTAATACAAAGTTATAACAGGGTTAAAACACTTGGGACTTTATAGCTTCCGAAGCAGAGCCAATCATTTACTTTGTTTTGTTCTGACTTTAGAATATTATTTCACATTCTAAAAAATGAGAAATGAGTTGGTAGAAGAAAGAAAGATAGATTGAGAAGATTGATCCAGACCTTCTTATTGTCTTTTACTGGCTGTGTGGCTTTCAGTAAGTCATTTCACCTAATTTTAAGTGTAGTAATCAGGAGAATAAAGTGTAATAGTTGTGTGTCAGACATACCACGCACTCCCCATCCAACTTGGAGATAGGAATTATCATACCCATTAATGGTTCTTCTCTTTTCTGTCTTTCAGGCTCCATGTGAAAGCACTTGATTAGTTGCAAAATGCTCTCCAGCAATATGCTGTTATGTAAGGTAGAGTAACACCCTTCTCAAACTAATGTGTGTGCTCTTGAAGACGTGAAGTCACCAACTACAACTGACATATATTTTCTTTGGGTATTCAAAACATTTTTAAGTAAACAGACATCACAGAGTAAAAAGTAAACTTTAAATTTAGTTGATAAAAGCAAGATTACAGAGAAATAGCTAAGTCTTCATTTTCTCATACATTATACTTCCTATAATTAGTGTTGAAGACTTTGCATAGAGTTTATAGATTAGTGTGAAAGGGGTTGTCTGTTCCTGTTATTACATCTTGAAATAAGACAGTACATATATTCCCATCTGGTTCTTTTTTGAAAATCTTTCATTTTCTTTTTAAACTTTATAGTAATTTTATAGTGGTCTTATATATCTTTTGCTAGATAATCATAACCATTTCATATCATAGTTGATAATGTGATTTTACCAGTGGTGTACTTATGAAATAAAAAATGCAATTTTTATATATTGACTAAATTGTAGAAATATTAATACATCATTTTTTATATTTTGTGTATGATTCTGAACATTATAGCTGGACATTCAAATGTTGGATATGCATAATATTGGTATAAAAATACAGAATCAGATTACTGAAACAGAATAAAGAATCTAGACACTGACTTACTCATAAAAAAAGAAATTTTATTTTCAAAAAAGTACAAAGATAAGTGAGAAAAAAGAGGATCTTTTTAACATATTTTTCTGAGAAAATTTATATTCATATGAAAAACTTTGCATCATATTTAGCTCCTTCTAAGTCAGAATATAAACTTAAACACAAAACAGCATACTATAACATTTCTAGAAGAAAATAATAGAATATAAAATCTCCTCATGCTAAAAAAAAAAACCCTTTTGTTTTATTTCCTTGTATACTTGCCTAATAACATCAGTTTCTATCATATATTCTTCAGATCTAGGGGCCCCAGTACTCCATCCATTGAGTGCTGCAGTTTTATCGCACTAAAGAAAATTTGGAAGGCAGGATTCTTTTCTCCTTGTAGCATGTGACACACAACTGATTCTTTAGGTTTTTCCACAATAAAAACACCAATTCAGATAGCATTAGGTCATTCCATGTACATTTTTTATCCTTGTATCAGCAAGGGCAGGGAACATCTGCAAATGCATTTGTATTGCCTATCTGTAATTTAGATAATGGAAGCCCATTTTGAAAATCTACATCCAATATCTGAAATATATTTCAGTGCACTTACGCTTCAGGAGCGTGATCCCATATGTACTTGGGGGAAAGGAAAGAGATAATATGAGGAGGAAAGTGTACTTTGCAAAGACATGTTCATTGTAAACAGAGGAGGGGCAACTTATTAACAGCATTTTCTATCTATCTATCTATCTATCTATCTATCTATCTATCTATCTGTCATCTATCTATCTTCTCTCTAATCCAGGTTTTAAAATACAAAGTGAAGTGAAATAGCCAAACGAAGTTAACTCATCTAAGCACCTCTTAATTAAGGAATCCCTGATACAGCCTCTTCAACGAGAGCATTTGTACATGACAGTAACAGTTCACAGACTCCCCCTCCTCCCCAACAAATTAGTCAGGAGTGGATAATTGCTGGCTAAAATAGCTACAAAATATCAACCTGTATCCACAATAAAAGTAAATTTCTCATTTATTACAATCCTGGTTTGGTTTTGGAAAAGTGTGGAATTCTTCTTTACACAGGTATCAAAAGATGTTGCAGTTGTTTGGGAAATACCTGTTCAATGAAGGAAATTGTTAATGGCAAATTTTCACTATATGTAATTGTGTGAGTCAATATGAACTCAGTATGCAAATAAACAAATTTACAGGGGAATAAATGTGAAAGGCTTATAATCAATGAAAAGATTTTCATTTGCACTAGTAAATTGAGAAGTTCAAATAACCAATTAATAAATTAAACTTGGCTTAGAATTCTTCAGGCAGCTGAGGCTGTGGAGCAAACCTCGAATCAAAAATTTAGAGAAAAACATATCCAAGGAAAGAGCAGATGGGAGCAGTTTCTAACCTGAGGCAGAGAGTTGACATTATATACTCCATACACACACACACAAAGTTAGCTAAAAATTTTGTTATACACCTAAGGTTGAGTTTGGAATAGCATGAAAATATAGAATTACTGGGAACTTCTCGGACGTGGAGAACTTGCACAAACCAAGTTGTAGGCACTTCCTGGATGCAACTGGACAGTCATGAGGAAGATTAAGTACAGGTCTGGGGGAGGGAAAGATAAGCCACTGTTGAAAAGAAAGGAAACCTGTTTTTGAACCTTCTCTATAAAACAAAATTAACTCTGGGAAAGAAAAGCAAAGCCTATTTTTAAGGCACAGATGAAGACACTTTAAAACAGAGGGGAAAAAAAGTTGGTCTGCTTCTAAAGAAAGGGAATAAACAGGTTGGAGATATAGAATTTAGAGTCTGCATCTATGTCTATTAAAGATCTTCAAAATCTAGAAGATGGTCAGACTTAGAGGTAGAAATCTACCTTAGAGACTCAGAGGCAGGTCCTGCCAAAGACACAGGCTGGCCAGGACAGTAGGATATTTGCTGCATCACTCTTCCCATTATCTGTGGCTTAGCACCAGGCTAAACAAATATCCCATAACAAGCAGCAATAGGTATTTGGTAAAAGATGGGTAAGAGCTTGTAAGAGAAATCTTCTTAGATTTGGATGTAAAGGAAAGACTGAAGCTGATGCTGAAGCAGATTTTAAGACACAAACACAGCACTATAAGTAACTAACAAGAAATCAGAGCCACAGATTCACTCCTGACCAGGCTGACCCAGCATTCCCAGTAAGTCCACAGCAGAGGACCATCTGTGCTCATTTCCAGGTAAGTCTCTGGTTTTAAACAGAAGTTGTGGGACACATAGATATTAAATATATACCAAGAGAGAAATCTTATTTTAGAGAAATGACAAAGTCAGACATATAAATGCCACAGCCATCAGAGCATTTAAAATAGTTTGACACCAGGCAGCAGCAGATGAACGATTTCAATAGCAAAATGGAAACCATGAGGAAAATGAAAGGTTAATGCTGGAAATAGAAACATAAGTTACAAAGAGACAGAATGGCTTGCACAGCTCATCAGTAAATTTGAAACAGCGGAGGAAGAACTCAGTGAATCAAACAAAGATTCATAAAGATCACTCAAATGAGAGCACCAGGGCAACAAGAATAAAAACAAATTACAATATCCAAGAGATCTGGGATAACATTGAAATGCTTAAAATTATCTCTATTTGGAGTCACACAACAGAGAAAATGAAGCTTAAGTAATATCTATGGAGAAAAGATGGAGGCCAAAACTGTTTCAAAAATAATAACAGACATTAAAATCATAATACACCTAAGAATCTTTGAGAACACCAAGCAGAATAGGTACAATGATGATGATATAATAGTAATCATTAACCATGCATAAACCCTGAAGTATATTATATTCAAATATCTAATAGACAAAGATAAAGCATATATCCTTTTTTTTTCAGTTTTTACTTTTTATTAGTATGCGTTTGTAGTACATTCCTCATGGGGAGTTGACACATGCATATTACATATGTCAATGTTTTCTTTCTTTTTTTATTTATTTAAGAGAAAAAAGGACATATATAACAAAGACAAAAAGCAAAAGAGACAAACAAACAACTAGAGCAAATACACAACAGTAACATTACAGGTTTACAAAACAGGATGATAGAAACTTCACAATGGTTACAATATTACCTATCATTATCTTCAAAATGGTTGTTTACATTAACAGATATAGAGATGTAAAATTGATCTAATCATATGAGAATCAGTTGTTCTTTCTCAAGAAGGCATACATTCAGCAGTGTGTTCATTTTAGTTATCTTATATATACGTATATACAGATTTATAACTTTCCCTTTTCCCTTCCCTCTTTTCCCCTTTTTCCTTCCAATTACTTTTGCTCTTCGAGCTGTTTTTTACCCTTACATAGTATTTATTATAGATTTTGGATCATATATACTTTTTCAATTTCTTACACTAGGGAGACAATATGGTATTTACACATGTGGGTTTGATTTATCTCACTTATGAGTATGGTCTCAAATCGTGTCCATTTACTTATAAAAGTCTCAATGCAATCTTTCTTAATAGCTGAGTAGTACTCCACTGTATAAAAATACCACATCTTTTTTATCCATTCTTTGATTGATGGGCACTTGGGTTGTTTCCAAGATCTGGCAATTATAAATTGGGTTGCTATAAGCATGGGTGCACAGATATCACCGTGATATGATGTTTTCAATTCTTCTGGGAAAATGCCTACAGGTGGGATACTTGGGTCAAATGGGATCTCTAATCCTAGCTTCTTAAGGAGTCTCCACACTGACTTCCACAGTGGTTGCACCAATCTACAATCCCACCAACAGTGGAGAAAAGTTCCTTTTTCCCCGCAGTCCCTCTAGCATTTGTTGTTGGTTGATTTTTTAATCTTGACCATTCTTTCTGGAATGAGATGGAATCTCAGTCTTGTTTTAATTTGCATTTCCCAAATGACCATTGATGTTGAACATTTTTTCATATATTTATTTGCCATTTATGTTTGTTTCTCTGAGAAGTGTGTATTCATTTCAGATGCCCATTTTTGGACTGGGTCCTTGAATTTTAGAGGCCTGATTTCTTTTAATTCTTTATATGTTTTAGATAGAATTCTTTTGTCTGATGGACAATTGACTAAGATATTTTCCCAGTTCATGGGTTTCTTTTCACTCTGTTGGAGATTTACTTTAACATGCAAAAACTTTTTAGTAAGATGAGATACCAGTTGTTGATTCTGGGAAGGGTTTCCCCGTGCAATTTCATTTTTGTTCATGAACTCTCTGCCTACTCATAAGTCATCAAGATTTTTACCAACTCTGTCTTCTAGTAAGTTTAGTGTCTCTGTTTTAATATTCAAATCTTTGATCCATTTTGACTTTATTTTGTGCATGGTGATAGGCATAGATCTAGTTTTAGTTTACGGCATATAGAAAGCCAGTTTTTCCATTTGTTAAAGAGGTTATCTTTCTTCCAATGTACACGTTTGGCCCCTTTGTCAAAGATGAGGTGGCTAAGTGTGTTTGTGGCTGTGGCTGTATCTTCTAACCTATTCCATTGATCTTCAGGTCTGTTTTTATTCCAGTAGCATGTTGATTTTATCACAGTAGCTTTGTAGTATAGTTTCAAGTCGGGGATTGTGATGCCTCCTGCCTTCCCTTTGTGGCCCAGAATTGCCTTTGCTATTCTAGGTCTTTTCTGGTTCCAGATGAATTTCAGGAATGCTTTCTCTAGCTCTGTGAGGTAGGCAAGTGGTATTTTGATTTGGATTGCATTAAATCTGTATAACAATTTTGGGAGAATGGCCATTTTCATGATATTTGTTCTTCCTATCCATGAACAGGGAATATCTTTTCATTGTCTGAAATCTTCTTCGATTTCCTTCTTTAGAGTAATGTAATTTTCACTGTATAGATCTTTTACTTCCTTTGTTAGATTGATACCTAAGTATTTCATTTTTTTGGATGTCATAGTGAAGGGTGTGGTTTCCCTTATTTCTTTGTCAGTGACTTTGGTGTTTTTGTACAGGAATGCTATTGATTTTTGAGTGTTCACCTTGTATCCAACTACATTACTAAATTTGGTTATTACTTCTAGAAGTCTTCTAATGGATCTTTGGGGTCTTCTGTGTAGAGTATCATATCATATGCAAATAATGATAATTTCACTTTTTCCTTTCCTATTCTTGTTCCCTTTATTTCTTTCTCTTGTCTAATTGCTCTGGCTAATATTTCCAGAACTATGTTGAATAGGAGTGGTGATAATGGACATTCTTGTCTTGTTCCTGATTTTAGGATGAAAGTTTTCTGTTTTTGTCCATTTAGCAAGATGTTGGCTGTTGGTTTATGATATATGGCTTTTATCAGGTTCAGGTAGAGACAATCTTTTCCAATTTTCTGTAGGGTTTTTATCATGAATGGATGTTGGATTTTGTCAGAAGCTTTTTCTCCATTTATTGAGATGATCATGTGGTTCTTGTCCATGGCCCTGTTGGTATAGTGTATTACATTTATTGATTTGTGTATGTTGAATCATCCCTGCATTCCTGGGATGAATGCCACTTGATCATGGTGTATAATCTTTCTGATAACTTACTGTATTCTATTTGCCAGTATTTTATTGAGGATTTTTGCATCTATGTTCACTAGGGAGATGGTCTGTAATTTTCTTTTTTGGTTGGGTCTTTCTCTGGTTTTGGTATTAGGGTAATACTTTTTTATAGGAATTAGTTATGGAGACTTACTTCCCTTGCAATTTCCTTGAAGAGTCTGAGGAATGTTGGCATTAAGTTTCCCGTAAATTTCTTGTAGAATTCAGCGGTAAATCCATCAGGGCCCGAGCTTTTCTTTTTTGGTACTGTCCTGATTACATTTTCAATTTCATTAGCTGAAATTGGGTTATTCAGCAGCTTTACATCTTCTTGGTTCAGCTTTGGTAATTGATAGGTTTCTAGGAATCTGTCCATTTCTTCTGTGTTATCGAATCTATGTGAGTAAAGGTTTTCAAAGTAGGTATTGATGATCTCCTGTAGTTCCACAGGGTCTGTAGTGATTTTACCCTTTGCATTTCTTATTGCATGAATCTGAGTTTTTTCTTTCCTCTTTTTGGTAAGGTTGGCTAGAGGTTTATCAATTTGATTTACTCTTTCAAAGAACCAACTCTTCGATTCATTAATTCTTTGTATTGCTTTCTTAGTTTCAATTGCATTAATTTCTTCTCTAATCTTAATAATTTCCTCCCTTCTTTGGGCTTTGGACTTGACTTGCTCTTCTTTTTCTAGAAGTTTGAGGTGCAGCATTAGGTTGTTTATGTATGTTCTTTCCATGTTTCTGATGTGATAGTTTAGTGCTATAAATTTCCCGCTGAGAACAGCTTTCGTTGTGTCCCACAAGTTCTGGTAATTTGTATTTGCATTTTCATTCAATTGTAGATATTGTTTAATTTCTTTTTTAACTTCTTCTGCGACCCACTGGTTATTTAGGAGACTATTATTTAATTTCCATGTGTTTATGTGATTCTTGTAGGTATTTTTGTCATTCATTTCCAATTTTACTGCACTATGGTCAGATAATATGCATGGAATTATTTCAATTCCTTTGCATTTATGTAAGCATGTTTTGTGGACCAGTATGTGATCTGTTTTAGAGAATGACCCATATGCAGCTGAGAAGAATGTGTATTCTGATGTTGATGGATAGAATACTCAGTACACATCTACTAGGTCCATTTGTTCACAAGCTTGATTCAGTTCTGTTATTTCTTTGCTGATTTTTTGCTTGGTTGATCTGTCTCTCTGTGACAGTGGGGTGTTAAGGTCTCCTGTTATAACTGTATTATTGCTTATTTGGTTTTTCATGTCTATTAAGAATTGTCTTACAGAGTTGGGTGCTCCCACATTCGGTGCATATATATTTATGATTGTAATCTCTTCCTCTTGAAGTTTTCCCCTAACAAGTATGTAGTGACCTTCTTTATTTCTTTTGATCATTTTTGGTTTGAAGTTTATATTGTGTGCAAACATAATAGCTACCCCTGCTTTTTTCTGGGTTCCTGTTGCATGGAGTATTGTTTTCCAGTCTTTGATTTTTAGTTTGTGAATTTCCTTTTGAGTGAAATGTGTTTCTTGTACACATCATATTGTTGGGTTTTGTTTCTTAACCCACTCTGCTACTCTGTTTCTTTTTATTGGTGAGTTGAGACCATTTACATTGATTGATAGAACTGATATGTACTGGCTCATCCCTGTCATGACATCTTTCTGTTGTTCATTCTCTACATTTTCTGTTTAATTATTTGCCCTGCTTAGCCATTTCCTTTGGTTGTTGTTCTTAAGATTTTGGCTATCTTTGTTTCTTTCTAGAATGTCTTTCAGTACTCTTTGTAGTGTTGATTTGGTGGTCATAAATTTTTTCAGTTGTTCTTTGTAATGAAAGTATCTTATTTCTCCACCAATGTTTAAGTATAGTTTTGCAGGTTACATTCATCTGGGTTGAAACTTGTTTTCTTTCAGATTTTGAAATACTTTACTCCAAGCTCTTCTTAATGTAAATGTGTTGAGAAGTGTGCTGTGATTCTCATAGGCTTTCCTTCATAGGTAATCTGTTTTTTTCTCTGACAGCTTGTAGTATTTTGTTCTTGTGCTGTATTTCTGATAGTCTAATTACTATATATCTGGGTGAAGATTTATTTTTGTTATGGTTAGTTGGGGTTCTGTATGCCTCAGTTACCTGTATTTCAGATTCTCTTCCCATGTTTGCAAAGTTTTCTGCTATTATTTCTGTGAATAGTCTTCACAGGTCATTAGTATTGACCCCCTACCTTTTCATTTATGCCTATTAATCTTATGTTACTTCTCTTGGCATCATATTGCAGCTGTTGAATTGTTGTTTCTTGGCTCCTTACTATTTTTAAGAGATCTTTTCTTTCATGGCCATGACCTCTCATGCTGTCTTCAAGATCTGAGATTCTATCTTCAGCTTCATTCAAGTGGCTTTTCAAACTTTCCATGGAATATTTCATTTCTTGCATTTCCTTTTACATCTGTTTCATGCATTCTGTTTGTGTCTTATATTGTTTACTCAATGTTTTGATCATTTTCTTAAGTTCTTTTTTTATCCTGCTCTTCTTTAGATACACACATTTCTTTAATAATGATCCTCATTTCATTTTTTAGCTGAGAGAATATTTGTGATTTGAGTTTCTCTATAGCTTTATTGAGTTGTTTCTTTACTGCATTTTCTATCATTTCAGAAAGCTCAGTTTTGCAACTCCCAGTGTCTTCCATTTCAGTGTCTCTTGGGTTTGTTCTCAGTGGGCTGGGGAATTGAAACTGCCTCTTGGTCTTTCATTTTGTCATTTCTTCTAGAACCTGTGTGCTGTGTCCTGCGAGACTGACTGGGCATTCCCCTGGTGTGTCGCACTGAGTCACAGGACCCAGTAGAGCTGGATTCTGTGTGCAGCTAGTGAGGGCGCCCTCCAGCAGCGTGTGGGTGGAGCCTCCACTTTACTGGGTGGGGGCCAAGGCCTCCCAGTCCCAGGCAGCTAGTAGGAGCATACTCCAAAGTGTGGTGCTACCTGGACCCTGAGTCTGTCTGCAAGGAGTTCAGAGCCTCTGGTGTGCCAGGCAAGCCTGGGTGAGTCCCAGGCCTACAGTGCCGGGGCCTTGTTCCTGGCTGTGTGGGCTCATGACCTCTAGGATCTACCATGCAGGCCACTCCATTGAAGAATGGAGCTAGCCTGAACTCCTGGCTGGATGGGCCCGCAACCTCTAGCACCCAGTGTGCAGACCACTCCACTGAAGAATGGAGCTCGTGTGCACCCTGTGCTCTGGTGTGGAGAGCCCAAGCTCTCCAAGGCCCTGTAGCTATGCTGGTCAGTCCCTGATGAGCAGCTCTGGTGTCCTGGGCTGGGCTGGGCTCAGTAACTCTGTGTCCTGCGAGACTGGTCGGGCTTTCCCCTGGTGGGTTGGGCTGAGTCGCAGGACCGGGTAGACCTGGATCCTGTGTGCAGCTAGTGAGTTGTCAATATTTTCTTTATCCTCCCCCTTCCCTCTATTTCTTGGTTCAGTTGTCATTTGCAAAAGATCTCTCTGCCTATTTCCTGTTATTTGTATTTTATTTTGCTCTTCTTTATAGTGTAGGTTTCTCTTGTAAGAGTAATAATACAATATTTAAGGTTGTGTATTTGATTTATTTCATTAAATACTGTGGTTTTGAAATGTATCCATTTTTTCACAAATGGCTCAAATTTATCCTTCTTTAAAGCAGAGTAGTACTTCACTGTGCATAAATACTTTTTTAAATCTACTTATTTGCTGATTGTCTTGTAGGCGTCTTCTAAGATTTACCTCTTATGAATTGTACTTCTACAAACATGGATATGCACATAGCACTGTAATGGGTTGTTTTGAACTCATTCAGGAAGTTGTCTAGAAGAGGAATAGTTGGTTTAAATGGAATCTGTAGCTTTAGTTTTTTGAGGAATCACCATACTGATAGCTCCATAGAGCATGTCCTAACTTATATTCCCACCAAAAGTGTAGAAAGTTTCCTTTCCCTCTCCAGATTCATCTGCATTTATTATTATTTGTTTTCTTGATGATACCAATTCTTTTTGGAGTAATATGACATTTTCTCTAGTGACCAGATATGTTGAACATTTTATCATGTATTTATTGAGTATTTATAATTCTTTTTCTGAGAAATGTCTGTTGATTTCAGTTTTCCTTTTTAAGACTGGGTCTTTTACTTTGGGGGCTCTATTTTTTTTAAGTTCTTCATAAAGTCTACATATTCATCCTCTGTCCAGTGAGTAGCTAATAAATTTTTTGTCATTCTGTAGGTCTGTTCCTTCTATTGGTCCTTTTCATTGCTGTGCAGAACCTCTTTAACTTGAAATGATTCCACCAACAAAGCAAAAATCTTGAAGATAACCAAATTTGAAAAGATGCATATGGATACATGCAAATATCAAAATTACAGCAGACTTCTTGTCGGAAACTATCCAAGCAATAAGACTATGGGTTACCATGTTTAAAAATTTTGAATGAGAAAAACAACTGTCAAATTACAGTTCTAATCCCCATAAAAAGCAATCAAACATGAAAGAGAAGTGAAAAGATTTTCAGACAAAAAAATTGATCATTTATTTATGGTGAATGTGAATTAAAAGAAAATTTAGTGGAAGTGTTTGAGACAAATGATTATAATACCAGAAAGAAACCTATATAAAGGAAGTACACTAAAAAATCATTTAAGTAAATATAGAAATTTATTTATTTGTTTTTATTTTTAAGTGCTCAGGAAAAAATCTGATATTCAAAAGTAGGACCTGGTCTATGCCTATGCACATATTGAGGTAGATCATATAGTCTCTACTATAGCTACTTAAATCTGTATTGGTTACAATTGCCATGAACAATATATAAATAAGTAAACATGTGTGTGTTCCAATAAAGCTTTTTCATTATACACTAAAATTTTAGATTCATATAATTTTTACACTTCACACAATATTATTCTTTGTATTTTTTCTAAGTATTTAAAAAATGCAAAAAATCCTTTTCATCATGCACCCTGTTTGAAAGCAGGCAGTATGCTATACAAAAAGAGAAAACTTGGTGATGAGTCATAGTTTGCCAATACCAGCAAAAATCTTAGCAAGATGTTGCATGCTTACAGGATATTTAAAAGCAAAAGCTATGGCAACAGTAGCATCATATATAAAAAGAAAGAATCAAAAGCATACTGTTGCAAGGTCCTTATTCAACATGTGAAGCAGCATATTATTCCAAACTGGATTCTGTATAAATATAGATGCATATTGTGATCCCCTGGTCAATGACTAAGAAAAATATTCCTGAAAGAAACATAGATAATAATATGACTTTGTGGTTTTAGAGAAAGGCTATGCATATAGAGCAACAGAAGACAAGATAGCTTTACCCATAAACAAGCTGTTGATTTTTTCTACAAGAGTAAAAAACAAAACTTATGCAGAAGGAAATTTTTTTCACAAATAGTACAGAAATAATTTGATGCTCATGTTAAAAATCATGAAACTTATTTATAGTTTACACTCAATACAAAATTAACTCAAAAAAGGTGTTTCTGTAAATGCAAAAATCTAAAAGCCAAAAAACAAACAAACAAACAAACAAACAATAAAAAACCTTCCAGAGAAAAAACCTTCCAGAGAAAACAGTACAAAATATCTGTGATCCTGATTTAAACAAGTATTTTTTATGCATGACACCAAAAACACAATCTACCAAAGGTATATTTTACTAATTTGAACTTTATAAAAATGCAAAAGTATTCTTCAAAAACTACCATAAGAGGACTGAAAGACAAGCCATAGATTTGGGCTGAATACTTGTTAAGCACATGTCTGCAAAGGACATTGAAAATCTAGAATTTATAAAGAACTGTCAAAATTCAATAGTATGAGATAAACCAATACATTTTTAAATGAATAAAGCATGGTAAATGAATGGCAAACAGCACAAAAAAGACACTGAACTTAATTTATCTTTAGGGGCATACAAATGAGATATCAGTATACATTGATATTGTTGAAATTTAATTTAAATTTAGATTGACAATGGCAAGGACTGAGAAGAAAAGGACTCAACTAAAGCTGTTACACAATGCCAGGTGGTGGGAATGTGAAAAATACAACTGTTGTGCAAAAGGGATATGCCTCTACAATGCTAATGCTAAATCCTTTTTTTTTTTTTTTTTTTTTGGTACTGGAAATCAAACTCAGGACCTTCATTTGCCAGGCAGACACTTGTGCAACTGAGCTACATCCTGGGCCCTACACTGCTAAATTCTAAGGAGAATGAAAAGGAACTGAAACTGTCACTTATTATTGCAGGAAAGGAAAATATGTTACTGTCCCCATAGTTCAGCAATTTCTTATAAAGTTAAAAGCACACTTATCAAATGGCCCAGAAGTCTCACTCCAAATATTTTATATACCTGAAATGATAGTATAAGTTGACACAAAAATCTGTGTGTGAATATTTATGGATGCTTTATTTGTAATTATACAAAACTTTAAATTAACCATTGGCTCTCACCTGGGATGTGGTTAACTTTGGTGTATCCATGCAGCTGAATTTTACTCAAAAATTAAAAGGAATAAACTACAGAAAACACAAATACAGGGGTAAGTATTACCTGTTATTAGGCTAGACTGTTCTATACATTGATTTATATGGTGGTAATATGACTATATGCCTCGGTAAAAACTCACAAATCTTCCATTCATTTTAAAGAATTTCATTATATACATTTTATTTGTATAATAAGCATACGACATATTCAACTTGGAACACAGAATTGTGATTAACACTAATTTTGTTTTTAAAAATTTCTCAGAAATAAGTACCGTTTGCTCATCATAAATAAAATGAAACTTTCAAAAAGATGTATAAAGACTAATTCAAGGAGCTGGGCATGGTGGCACACACCTTTAATCCCAGCACTCGGGAGGCTGAGGTAGGCGGAGCTTTGAGTTCAAGGCCGGCTTGGGCGACAACTCGAGCACAAGGCCAGCCTAAGCTACACAGTACGACCCTGCCTCAAAAAACTAGGACCAGCAGTTTGGCTCAGTGACTTAAGCACCTGTCTGGCAGAAACGAGGTTATGAGTTCAAGCCCTGGTGCCGAAAAAAGAAAAAAAAAAAAAAAGACTAATTCAAGGATTTTAAAATTGCAAATTTCTTATTCATCAAGTTAATAATTTCCAGTGTTTGTGAATGCAGTGATGATACACTTATTAAAAACAATGCCCGCAAGATTTAGTTGAGATGGCTATATGAATTACATTTATGTTTATTTTCTTTGACCTAGAGACACTGGCTTACTATCATTAATTAACTGAATTTTCTTTTTTTTTCCGTGCTGGATACAGAATCCAGAACCCCACTCATGCTGGGCAAATGCTCTACCACTAAGAGATTGTGGTTCCAGCTCCTGACGTTTGTTTCTTAAGTTATTCATGATTTTGAGATATTTAGAAGTGATATAATACAACAAAAGTGGTCAATATTAAAATAGCAGTTAAATAAATTCTAAGTTTTTCATTAAAATAATTTAGCGGTATAAGCCAAATTCACGTGGCCTGATACATAAATGTTTCTAAGATATACTGCTAAATAGGAAATGTAAATTACAAAAGGATTACGATGACTATCTTAATTGTTTATAGAGTTACTGATGATTTGTGCTTCATCTAATAACAGAACTAGCATAATAGTTACAGCTCAACATTTAGTATTATATTAGTTATGTTAGTATCCTTGTTTTAACAATTGAAGAAATTGCATCAAGCAGTTGCGTGTGACTTTTCTAATCTGTGCCACATTCTGATATTCCAGAGGTCTTCATAAAGATTTCTTTGCTCTTTCATACCTCACAAACATTTGTTACAAACATCTCTGCCCAATTAGCCTCTCTGTGAAGTGTCCTGACATTCTGTTTGGTTCAATATTTCAAGTCCTGTGACAGCCCTAGCTTCTCAATTACATTATGTTGACACCACGGAGGAGCTCTGGTATGGCTTACAGCACAAGAACATAAAGTAGAGGGAGGCTGTGGAATTGGAGAATGAAATATTTAAGAGAAAACAAAATCAAAAAGGAGATTTTTTTTTTATTATTTTGGAAGAGAATGTCATTTGTTGCTTATACTATTTAGAGAAATGTTGACTGTCTTACAAGTTCAAATGAGAATCAGCATGATAAGAAAAGCAAAAACATTGGGCAAATCACTTCAGTGACTCATCCTCTAACTCTTAATCACCATCATTTACATTCTCAAGAACAGCAAATTATAGAAAGTTTGCCTAAAGTTATATGAAACACTAGCTGGATTCATAATATAAACACCATGTGCATATTAAGGTGACCTTTTACCTTGGTATCTGTAAGTCAAATCTGGATACAGAGGAAGTGAATTTTGCAGTCTGAAATTTCAGGGTGAAATCTGTTCCTAGCTAGGCAAGTAATGCTGTGATTTTGATCATTGCAATTCTTCTGCAATTCAGCTTTTTCAATCTGTATCAGGAAACTGGATTTTATCACTTCTACATTTCCTTCAGAATGTGTTTCCACAAATAGCCAAAACAATCTTTAAAAAGAAATATTATTAGATAGTGTATTTACAGGATATGTAATGTATTTACATGTATAGTTATGTAGGTATATAACTATGTATGTGTAAGTAAATATAAATAGATAAACATCTGCATATATGCTATTAGAACAGTATCAGACAAGAAGATAGAAAAATGTCTAGTTAGGCTAGTTAGTCTCCAAGCCTACTAAGATAAAAGACATAAATTTTAAATTCTTTTTTAAATTTTGATATCAGAAATTGAACTTGGGACCTCACAATTGCCAGGCAGGCGCTGTGCCACTGGATCATATCTCAAGCTCAAGACATAAAATATTAAAGTAGGTAATGTATTGTTATTCCTTGCATGCTTGGCTCCATAATATGACAGAACATTACTGCTTTTTTTCTTAAACAATATGGGCATTAACACATTGGTGTTTTATAGCATTGAAATTCTGTGGGTAACCTCTCAGAATACTTCAAAGCTCAGAAGGATCTAAGGATACCTGAGGATGTGACCCCACTTGTCTTGTGCAGGCATACCGTTATGTAACCAGGACTTAGCACAGTAAACACACATGCACTGGTTATGGCACTGTGCAAAAATGTCAATATGTGATAACAACCTGGATAAGAATTATAAAATAAAGACACAAGAAGCTCTTGTGATTTTAGGATCTTGCACTCTGCTGTGTTCCATGCTGTCTACTGTTGTGGCTGATGTCTTTAGTCTGGGAACCTCACCCACAAAGTCTCCCTTGGGTCCCTGCAATGGGTTGAAAATCCTCTATTAGTTCCTCAAAATTTTGACCTCAGCTTCACACTCCTCTCTAAAACATACACCTCAAAATGGAATAGCATAGATTCTAAATCAAGCTCTAGTTTATCAAGTACGTATCATTATGAAAGTGATTTTACCTTTGTGTTGCTTTTTCCACCTCTAAAACAGAGTAAAAAGGAAAAAAAAAACAGCTATCAAACTTTTGGAACTAATGTAAAGACTGAGTGACATAAATAATTGCCAAACACCAGATATCAAATATGTGATCAGTAAATTTTAATTCTACACACCTGCTTCTGTTATTGAAAATGGATTTCAGTCTTGATCTAAAGCAGATGTGCCTGGGATAGATTTCTGATGGATCCAAACGTGTGGAATGTGAGATCTAGTAACAGAGGTGGGAGAGCTACTGAGGAGCCACTGGTGTTTGAGTAGATAAATGGAATGAGATATTTGACATCAGACAGGGCCAGAATTTCTCCTGACAGCCTAGTACACACATGGAAGTCATCATAAGGCACTCATTTGGCAGACAAAGTACCCATTGTGTCCCCTCCAGGAGAAAAATTCTGATAAGATATTTTTGTCCTGACCTAATTAACCCTCCCAGGACACAGGTGTTGGCATTTGAAGCTCAGACTGGATTTCAGCCCCCACCTGCTCTTAGTGTGGTTTCTTTGAACACCACAGCTTGTTCTTGCCTCACCAGGCCAAGTATTTACAGATCACACTCAAAGTATAAATTGAAATATTGGTTTTAGTCTTGGTTCCCTGCCCTGATATAGGCCATAAACTACTAGCTGAAAAGCAAATGAAGTATAGAGTACAGACACTCCTAAAGAAAAACCGCTTTAGGAATAGATGTTTATTATTTTAAAACTATGAAAGTCAAAGATGCAAAATGTGGAATTTAGAAAATACCAAAAAAATGCATAAAGAATAAGGTAAAAAGCATCCCTAAATATCTACTTCTTACAGTTGTTTTTTGCTTGTTTTTTGTTTTTGTTTGTTTTTGCTCTTTTGTTTCTAACCTTACATTTGGTGTATGCTATTTGTTTATTTGTTTTTGGATGGTGGTACTGGGGATTGAAATCTGACCCCTTAAAAAATATTTTTTTGAGGTGGAATCTTGCTGAGTCTTTAAATTGCTCAGGTTGGGCTTGAAATTTTGATCTTTCTGCTTCAGCTTCTTAAAGTGCTGGAGTTTTAGGTATGTACCACCATGACCAGCTAAGAGCTGGTTTTTATAATCATTTTCTTCTTAAAATTTGATCTTCTATATTTTCTTCTTAAACATGGATCTTATCTCCATCAACATGATTATCAGTAGCATCCAGGTTTTTGTGACTCCAGGAAAGTTTCCATGTTTGAATCACGATTGAGTGGCTATATCTACTTTTTCGTGCCTTTGATGACCTTAAAGAAGAGAATGATAAAGATAGATCAGCTAGAATGCAGCTTCTTAGACATTTTTTCTTGCTGTCAAAATCTGGGGTTGTGGAAGAAATTTTACAAAATAATGCTGAGACTTACCTTAAACAACCCTAGACCACATTTCTTTTCTTGCCTTTCTCCCTACATGTCCTTTCATGAATACCTGTCCTTGGAGTCACACCCTGACCCTGGTTTGGGACTACGAAATGCGCATATTACTCCAATCCAGCAGGAGCACAGGAGGAGGAGCAGGACAGAGGAGAGGAGAGGGACTGGTGTAGCCAAAATGGCGAAAGCTGGGTGGAGCATTCTAACTGGGCAGGAGTGTGGGTGGAGCATACAAAAGCACTTTCCACTGTATCTGCTGTAAGGGAAAATCTGAAAGATTTTACTAGGGTTAAAACCAGAACTGTTGAAATCTGGAAGCAGGTGCATTTGTGTGCTCCTGAATGGGTTAGCAGTTGCATTTGATCTGTGTTTGATTTTCATTCCAACCTTAGATGTTTTTAGTGTCCTATGAATCCACATGAAC
>RJWM01035515.1:0-18862 GCA_004363535.1 Dasyprocta punctata
CAAAGCTGCTCACTTCATGGCAATCAGGAAGCAGAGAGATAGTCAAAAGTCCAGAGAGAAATGAGACAGAGATTGGTTATATAGTTACCAACATCATGCTCCCATGACCCACCCAGACATGACCTGAGTGGGCTTTAGTACTCTCCTAGAAGTTGTCCTAGCCAATTGAGTTGACAATATTAACCATCATATATTCCAATCAACAATTGTACTTCTGGAGATTCATTACAAAGAAATAATAAATAAGGCAGATGTGTTTAAGGATGAATACCACACATTATTTATACTAGCAAAGTTTACCTCTGAATGGAGTGAAAAATATGCCTTCCCCTGGAGCAGGCATATTTTTTACTCAATTAAGAGGCAAACTATTTTTACAGTTTCATATCCTTGTAAGTCTATGTATTTTTTCATTGATATACTGTAAAGTAACCACCAGCTACTGTTAGTTATCTAATTATTTCCACATGCTGATGGGTAAGAGCCTCAGCCAGAATAGAAGCTGTACCTTCCCATGAAGCAAGCCCCACCATGCTGATTGGAAAGAGCCTCAGCTAAAAGAGAAACTATGCCTTCCTGTGAAGCAGGCTCTGCTATGCTGATCAGTAAGAGTCTCAACAAGAAGAGAAACCAAGCTTTCCCATGAAGTAGGTTCTGCCATGTGAATTGGAAAGAGCCTCACTCAGAAGAGAAACCATGCCTTCCTCTGAGTCAGCAGGTGCATGGACTGAAAAACTAGAAGAGCATTTCCCTCACACCCCCACTGATTCAGAGGACTCAGGGTGAGATGATAGCACCTGAGGGGAAGGGAATAGCTTGACACTTGTATTATTTGGTTGACTCTGCAGGCCTGGGGCTAGTGGCCTGGACCTCTACTTGGAGGATGGCAGTGTGCATTGTGTCAACTGTGGGGCATATCCTCCCATCTCATTTTTGAAATCCAATGTTTTGTTCCATTTTACTGTTTTGTTTTATCCTTACATCTGTTAACACGAGCAACTATTTTGAAGATAACAATGTGCAGTATTGTTGTCACTGTTTTGTTTTGTTCCAATTTATTGTTTTGTCTTATTCAATGTCATGTTTTGATAAATTTTATTCTGTTTTTGTTTTGTTGGATTTTGCTATGTCTGATGGAATGGACAACTATTGTGAAGATAGCAAGATATATTATGGTAGCCATTGTTGATTTCCTATTATCCTGTTTTGAAATTCTGTACCACTTCCACTGCTTTGTTTTGATTGGCTTTATTCTGTTTTGTTTTGTTGGATTTTATCCTCTTTAAAATAAAATAAAATTTAAAATAAATTAAATTAAATTAAAAAAAGAAACATGCATAGAAAAACCATCCCCAGTATTTATGTGAACAGGGAAATTACAGATAATTTTTGCTTTTCTCTGCTTTTCTACATTTTCCAAATGCACATACTTTTGTAACATTGTGCATTTTTGAAAGTATAGCAAAGTTTTTGAAAGTTTCACACTGTCTAAATAATAAGCTGTTTTTACAAAATTGTAAAATGTTTCAGGAGCCCAAGGAAGCCACTGACCACGACTCCACACCCAGTGCACCATTCTAAAGGAGAAAAACCAAATTGTTTTTTCACTCTATTCCTACACATCACTCAACGCAACACTTCAGCACTCCTGACATTGAATGTATGTGATTTCTCACCACACACTGAGCAGTTCTCCAGCTGGGAGTCCTATAATTTAATTCAATTTTGAGACTATCTATCTGGAGATAATATCACATTCCACAGGTTAAGGACTCAGTCCCACAAGACTGCCCCCACTTCAGAAAGAAATCACAGGTTCTAGATTGTAACTTGTGCTTCTGACTTAGCTGCAGTAAATAAATATGCCTGTGACTCCCCTAAATTTGATAATTTGCTAGAGTAGGTCACAGAACTCAGGAAAATATATTTACCCATTTATTATAAAATACATAACAAAGGATAAAGAGGGTACAGGTTTAAACATGCATAGAGCAAGGTATGTGGCAGGGGTACAGAGTGTGCATGCCCTCTGTGAGTGGACAATTTTCAAGGAATCTCTTCATGCTTAAGTATCCAGAAACTCTCCTAATCCTACCTTTTTGGTTTTTTAGGTAGAGGCTTCATTTTACATGGTTGGCCAAGTCCATCCTCAGTATTTCTCTTTTCCTCATAAAGAAGAAATTGGAGCTAAAAATCTCAAACTTCTAATCATACCTGGTCTTCCTGTTACCAGGTTTTCAGCTCTGGAATCTCCTTCTGGAGGTAATTTCCAGGTTTTTTCCATCTCGAACAATGAATGGAACAAAATAAGCAAAATGGTAGCAAAGTTTCACTTTTATTTGAGGTAGGAAAAATTAAAGAGTTAGGGTAAGGGAGACACTGGCCCTGCAGAGCAAGTCTGGGCTAAGACACAAAATAAAAAATAAAATAAATAGGAAAAATGAAAGTACCCCCTACACAATATAGGGCAGGCTAATGTGAGGTGGCACATTATCAAGTTCTTCATGGTGTCTTGAATCCTTTTCATGCGTTCCACACATCATATGTTCTCTCAAGAAGTCCACATACTGGGCTTTGAAAACCGTTCTGTGCATGTTTCCTGGGATTTTGTAACAGGTCATATTTACTCCCCAGGCAGCTTTATTATGCCCTTTCTTCCTACCTCATTCCTAATGATCTCCCTTCCTGTTATTGTCTAGGGACTCCCAGACACCACTCACTTCATTAGCATAGAAAAGATATCTTTATCACTTCAGATCTTAAAATGGTATCAGGAAACAGACAAATTTTATGATGACACAACTCTCTTGGGAAGGAGTATTTTTGTCATCTTGAAGATTTTTGAGTTATCTTAGTACAGTTTGGATTGAACACATTAGTTGCCAAGGTGAATACTTAGCAATAGTACTGGGAGAAGGAAGATGGGGAGAACAGGAAGGTATAATTCTGAGGAACCACTATGCTTGCTGGTAGTGTGGCTCAGAGGAAGAGGGGACAGCTGAAGCACCATAGCTTAGCACTACACATGGTGGGAGCCATGTGGAGGAGTGGAAGGTAGTAGCCACCATTAGTAGCATGCTATTTTAGAGCAACTGAGTGATCACAGTATGAATAGATTCATGAGAATATATACAACACCCCTAGGTAGTTCTTCAGCATACCTGGATGAAGTGGCTAGGACCACAAAAGGCAAGACTTTATATAGCAAAGTTATTTTTTTTGTACTTTTCTTTTGATTTGTCATTTTCTAAATTCCGTTTGTACTAGAATAAAGGTTTATTTAACTCATAGCTCTGGAGGCTGTGAAGTACAAGGGCATGGCACCAGTATCTTGCAAGTATTATAGACAGCTAAGTTAGGTAGAAATATTATAGGCAGGCAGATAGGGCCGAGCCCTTGAGAATGTCAGTGGGAAAAATGAAAACTCATTACAACTGTGGCCAGAGGCACATCTGTTAGAGGCCAGGCCTCAAGAGAAATGACCAAGCCTAAGTGCCTCCCCAAGGACTAAGATAAGTGATAACACCTGGTCTAATAAAGTGTAGATAGTAATCAATCACCTCAGTGAATGATCAAAACCCAGGACTCAGTCCTTCCTAAAAAGTTCTTTGTTCTTTCCACATACATTTGCTATGTGACTTGCTTCACCATTAAATCAATATTACCTAAGTGGCTATACTTATAATCTTATTGGTTAATCATGGATTTAACCTACATTGTACCCATATGAGTGTGCTCTATAAAACTTCTAAAAAGTGGGGCCCTCGGCAACCCACTTTCCAGGCCTTCTTCCATCTCTCGTAAGCAAAAGCTATCTTTCCCTCAATAGATAGTCCTACTCTTAACCTTCTTTGTTCCCTAAAATTCATCCTTTGATTTTGGAGAGCACAAACTTAGCATATCAGACATCTAATAGGTTGGGAGTTATAATGTTTTCCTTAAGTCATTTGGAGGTCCTATATCATTTCCCATATCATATTTGGAGGCCCCAGTGAGATAATTCAATGGCAGTAAGAGTTTGCTTTTGTTTTATAAATTCTGGATTATTGCACACTTAGGTAATCAAAAATTGTCATCCTTGTTTGTCAATTGCTTGCTTACACCTTGAATTTTTATGCCTGGTCTATTTTATGAGTTGTTCTATTTAAAATGATGATAAATTTAAGTTGAGAACATGAGAAAATTACAGTGTAAAAGAAAAGTGTTCCATCATTTTGCTTTTACAGGCAAGATCTTGTATTTCTGTTTTGTGTATATTACATTTGGACTTACTGTTGTTCCTTGTTTGACCAGTTGACAGCAATGGCTTTTATTTTAGGCAGTAGAGCTAAGAAAAAGTAGTGTTAGCGTGACCCCTAGTGGACTTTGCTATAAAATGCTGTAAAATGGGTCTTTATGAAGTCTGATTCGTATGTTAAAAAAATACGTGCCCATTAATAAATCAGGAGACCCCCATTTGCCAGTAAAATGATGATAGTCTGGAAACTGTTCTTAAGGCTTGGGGGACAGATTTTGCTGAGACAGATTGGCCCTGATCACCCCTCTGTGCCTAACAGGGAATGTTGAACCTGTTTTGCTTTAGTTTTCTTTATCTGATCATCCATTGGTGAACAGGCAACTTTAGCTGTTCCAGGCTGACAGTGATGATTTATGAGCAAACTGTCTCAATAATTCACCCAACTCATTGGGAGTTCACTTGGAACTCCTTGGTTAGCTAAAACCTCCTTATCACTAAACCACCCCTCTTTCCAGGAGGTCAGGCTGAGGCAACTTACAACAACTATATTTGCCTTCCACAGGCAAAACAGCTATCAGAAAAACAATATACACCTGTGCCTTACACATTCTAACTAAGAGTAGAGGAGTTTTTGGTTAGCCTTTCTCTTCTTTCATATGCATGCAGAAAACTTACAAAGGCACCTTTACTAACATGTAAATTGTGGTTGCTGGGCAATGAATATAAGTTTAATCTCTGAGTGTCAGAGACAGAAATTTTACAGTGGACTTTAAATGAAACTTAGCCTTGTCTTGCTGCTGAGGAAGATTGCCTAGGTGATTAGGTAGATAACACAGATGTTTTAGAGACTTGTTTGCTCTAGGGCCCAGGGCAAGATTTCTCCAAGCCATTTACTTGAGTCTATCTAATCTCTAGATACGATCACTTTTGGGGACTGAAGTGTTCCAATTTACCCTTTGATATTTTCCTCATTCTCTTTCAAAAATTGGAAAGTAGTGGTTTAACTCTCTTGATTATTGGTTTTCCTAGCAATGCTTCCTTCTTTAAACATGACTGTTACAGCTAAAATCAGTGCTTTTAAAAACATCTGCTAAAGTTAAAAATTCAAGTTCCTGAAGAAGATAGGGCCATAAACTGGTAATAGGTGGTTAGTCCTGACCCAGCTTATCTTCTACTCTCCATGTGGCAGCCACTTGCTCTGGACCAGGTCACATTGGGTGATGCCTTGAGGATATAGAAATCAAGTAAAATTAAAAGGGATGCCAGTTCTTTCCCTCGTATTTCAGATGAGCTATTCAATGTCAAAGTCTCTGATTCCTTTGAAATGTATTTTTAAGCACTGGAAAATGTTGCATATTGAAAAAGTGCTATTTAATATTTTTCTCCACCTGTGCCTGGTCTGCCTATTCCCTAGAATCAAAATGAAAAACAGAGGGAAATACTGATTATGATAATATCTTAAAGCTAAAATTATGCTATGAGTGGGAGAAAATTGTCAAAATTACTTTTCTTTGCATTAGGTGATAAACCTTATTTGTATTCAAAATGTAAATATAAGCTACAGGGAATAAATGACAAATTTGACTGTATCCGTGTTCATGTGTCCTTTCCTCTCAATGGCTTTAAACAGATTAAACAAGATCTAGAAAAGTTTTCTGTTGACCCTGATAAGTATATTGAAGTTTTTAGGAGACTTATTCACATCTATAAACTAGATTAGAAACATGTGATGTTACTCTTAAATCAAACATTGATTTTTAATGAGTGACAAACAGCATTGTAAGCTGCTATTATACTTAGGGATAAATATTATGTCAATTTTAAAAGGTTACTAGACAGCCAGGGGAACAGTTGGTTCCTTCTGGAGACAAAGCAGTCTCTGTACCAGACCCTCGCTGGCCTACCAACCAGGCAGGAGATTAGAATAAGAGGCATTTTCAGACATGTGTTCTTGAAGGTGTAAGAAGGACAAAAATTAAACCCTTCTATTATTTTAGATTGTTGACTAACCATCAGGAAAAATGTGAGAATTCCTCTGCCTTCTTAGATTGTTTACAAAAGACATTGATAAAACATACTTCCCTGGATCTTGAATTGATAGAAGGACAGATTATTCTTAAAGACAAAATTATTACCCAGTTATCTTTAGATATTAAGAAAAGGCTACAAAAGATAGTTTTGCTTCCAGATACTTTAATGAGAATCGTATCCTCAGTATTTTATAATTGAGACCAGAAGGAAGCCGAGGGGAGAAAACAAAGAGACCAGGAAAGAAATGCCTACATTTTATGGCCTTAAAAGGAGTAGTCTGAGTCTCTGGGCTCCAAGAAGAGCTCAAGAAGTAAATTTACATGCTACTGCTGTGAAAATTCAGGCCATCTTAGGAGAGACTGCAATAAGAGACCACCCTGAGCCATTCTCTAGTTACAAAGGACCACTGAACATCAGACTGTGCTCTAAGATGGAGGCCCAGAACTCAGACCCATCTTACCAGCTGGTCCAGTGAGACTGGGAGACTCTATCTTCTCCCTCTGGCCAGACTTTCATCTCCATAGAGGAGCCCTTGTTAATCATGACTAAGATGGGAAAGAAATCAGCCTAGTTCTAGACACCAGATGGTCCTTCTTTTCAAAGCTGGCCTTCCTTCCAGCCATCATACCTCAGTGAAAGGAGTCACTGGGGAGCAGGTAACTTGCTATTTCTCACAACTCAGGCTATAACTGGGATGGCTTACTTTTTACACATTCTTTTTTAATTATGCCTAAATGTTCAGTTCCTTTCCTGAGGAGAGATATTTTATCTTATTTGAATAATCTAATATATATATACACACACACACACACACACACACACACACCTAGGTCTGATGTGCTGCCTCCTCCATGTGGAGACAGAAATAAATCCTAAAGTATGGATCACTAAAGGTAAAATAGGTAGAACAATAAAAACTGCCCTGGTACAAATACATCTCAAAGTCTGATCTTTTTGGGCAAGTGCTTTCCCATGACTTGACATGTTTTAAATTTTCCCAAGTCACAGTCTTACAATATGTAGGCAGTATGCCATAGCATGCACCCTCTAAAGAACTCTCTAGCCAAGGCACACATCCTCTACTGAATTTTCTAGCAGAAAAAGATTGTAAGGTCTCTAGGTCTAAGGCACAACTTTGCAGCTATGAGATAAAATACATGGTGCTTTGTTTAAAGCAACAGTCACACTGAGTGTTAGTCAGGTACTAGGTTTTCTCTATCACCTTCACTATGAATGTAGACCACAATCATCAAGAATATATATATAAAAAATGAGACTCTATAGAGACATCTTCACAAAATTTCTTGAACTCACCTACAGAGGTCTTGCTTACTACCATTAGCTCTCATCAAAATAAATACACCTCAAATTCTAGGCCTTAGTCCATTCAGAATGTTTTGTGAATGCCCTTTTCTCACTAATGTTTTTCTCTTTGATAGAAAAACAGATGCCTTCCTGAAGGATGTCACCTCATTGGCTAAATTCCAACACACTCTTCAACTGCTAATGGAACCTCAGCCTAAAAAGGAGAAAAATTCCGTGTATCAACCCAGAGATTTAGTACTGATAAAATCTCTTCCCTCATCGTGTCCTTCCCTAGGACCAACTTGGAAAGGACCATACACTGTGATCCTGTCAACTCCATCAGCTGTCAAGGTAGTAGGCCTGAACTCCTGCATACACCACAGCCAACTCAAGCCCTGGAGACTAGAGACTATCACTGAATGTGAGCAACCATTTGAATACTCCTTTGAACCCACAGAAGACTTAAAATTTTTGTTCATAAAAAAAAAATCTTCAGATAAGTGATCTGAGATGTTATTCTTAGCCCTTTTACTAATTACTTTACCACTTAAAGGGGAGTGCAATTCCTTTCTAGTGTGGGCATGGAAATATGCAGACTCCTTATAACAAATACTTTGATAGATAAGTGACCTGCTTCTCTTGTCAGGTACATCAGACTTCCTTCCACTTTAAGGAGATGATTAGAATAAATTAAAATACTACATTGATGAGGCACAAAAAAAGTTCAGTGATTTATAGCTTAGCTCACTGTTACTAGGTATCTGAGTGGTCTATAAATTCTACCCTTAATGATCCTAGACATAATCAAATTTTTTTTCCTAAAAATGCCACTAAAGCCTCTCTACAGACTGTAGTAAAACCATTATTAAGTAACAGTAAGGGTCCTGTCCTGAAAGCAAACAACCACAGATATAAAGATGACTATTTTCAGATATTAGATGATTATATATACTAAATCCAACTATAAGGCAACTTAATAAAAAGGCCCCCTTATGTTGAGAACAGAAAAATCAGTCTTACTGACCTAACTCTACAAAATACTTGGGTTAGACACCCCTAAAACAGTGTCTACACATAACCTTACAGATCAAATACTGGTTTGCAACCAGTTTAATCACCCTAGAATTATATGGGAAGCCTCCATTGGCACTCACTGGTTCTATAGAACCAATCTGTGGACCTGGCTACCCCTTGATAGATAGAGAGATGGACACTGAGATTTGCCTGGTTACAAGGCAGTAGTGTTGAAAATATCGACAAATCTATAAACTTACCCTACCTATGACATCGATGGTCTGGAAGTGTGTTTCACTGATAAGATCATTTGGTGTCTACATTTATTGCATCCCTATGATAAGAGGACATCACACAACACATCAAGGCCTCAACTAACTATACTCAACCGTCTTAAAACAATACCTTGACTGGTCTTTTTCTCCTAAATGAAAAAATAAAATTAATGAGGCAATCCATTCTCCAAAATAGGGTGGCATCAGACATTCTGACAGCAGCATAAAGGGGTATTTGTACAATTATAAAACCTAAACTCAATTCTTCTGTTAATATCTCAATCACTGTTCAAGATAGTAAGTGATAGGTTAATGCCTTGTCAGGTTCCAAAATTCCCTGAACTTTGTCTTTACCCACCATGTGGGAGGCTATTACTGGATCTTGCTGGTGAAAACATTTGTTGGTTATATTCATAATAGTCATGTTGATCTTATTATTTGGCCTATGCATATGTAACTGTTTCTTTGCCCCTGTCTCCTCCAGAGTTAAAGCTATATGTCTCTGCAAGATGAGAACACCTGGCATCTATCAAAAACCTTTAGATAGACCCTCTAGAGAGTATCTCTGACTGCTGACCACAAGTACTACCCCATTCATCCTGAAGAACCCAGAACAGTCATCACCCCTTGACTCCTCATAGCAGTTAGGGGTACCTTTTTAGAAGGGCACAGCTGAGTTAGGTAGAAACAGGCAGTCACATGGAGGTGGGCCCTTAAGAAAGTCAGTGGAAAAAATGAGAACTCATTACAGGCCTCAAGATAAAGACAAATGACCAGGCCTACCTGCTTCCCCAAGGCCTAAGATAAGTAGTAACACCTGGCTTAATAAAGTCTAGATAGACATCAGTCTCCTCAGTGGGTGACCAAGATCCCCGGACTCAGCCCTTCCTAACAAACTCTGTCTTTTCTACATACACTTGCTATGTGACTGTCTTCACCATTAAATTAATATTACCTAGTTGGTTATACTTATAATCTTATTGGTTAATCCTAACTTTAACTTACGTTGTACCCACATGGGAGTGCTTTACAAAATTTCCCCTAAAATGTGGTGTCCTTGGCAACCCACTTCTTGACCTACTTCTCTCTCTCTTAGGCAAAAGCTGTCTTTTCCTCAATAAATAGTCCTACTGTAACCTCATCGGTGAGTAAAATTCATTCTTTGATTTTAGAGAGAACAAACTTGGCATATCAGACATTTAACAGGTTGGGGGTTATAATAGTTCCTTTATAGCGTTAGGAGGTCATATAGCATTTTCCTTATCAGTGCATCACAAAATAGAGGACATCATATAGAGAGATGGAAGAAGAATGCAAAAGAGGGCTCCCTTCCTTATAGAAGCCCTCCTTCTATAATCCATTAGTCTGCTTATGAAGTCATGATCTAATCAACTCCAAAATTGCCATCTCCAAACACTATTAACATATGAATTGCAGAATCAAGTTTTCAGTGCAGAAATCAAGAATACATTCAAATTGTTACTTGAATTTAAATTACTGTATTTCACTAAACTATTGCAATGGCCTCTTAATGATACTGTCATTGCCACACATCTCAGTCCACTCTACCTATTATTTTTTCTTTCCACTTATGCAAATATTTATGGAGCATCTGTGAAATGTAAGGCACTGTGCTAGATGCTTAGAAAATACAGAGTGAACAGAAGATAGTCCCTGCCCTCCAGGAGCTTTCAGTCTAGAGAGGGAGGTGAAACACAGCACACATCGGCTGTGGCACCACTGGCCACTGAGGCAAATGGCAAAAGTAAGACACAAAGGGCAGTGGGGGTCACACAGAACCATGAGGCTGCTTCTGGTCACCACTGGGCAAGGACACAGAGAGGACTCAGGGCTGGGCCTCTGAGGAAGGAAGCCACTGGGAGCAGGGTGTTTGTAGCAGAGGGAAGAGGAAGCATGTATGTGTTGGAGCTCACAGGTGGCTGAGGAGAGCTGTGTGGCTCAGTGGGTATTTGGGGAGGGGATACAAAGTGGGCACCTGAGTATGGCTGGGAGGTGGACGGCAAAAGACACTAAGCTGCAACATCTGAATGCAAGGTCTGGTCTAACAGTCATCAAAGATCACGAAAGAGGAAGAGGAGTGAATTGATGCTGTAGTGTTCTTTTCAGGGCACTAAGCCCTGACCACCTACTGGTTGGTAACTTTCAAGGTTCAACCTTTTCCTAGGGTGATCAAATCCAAAGGTCTTAACACGGCCTGAAGTAATTAAAAATGAGAAAATGGAAGGAATTGTAAGAGGGACAGGAAGTGTTCAGAAGCTATGTCGAATGATTTTAGCTAAAGCTTTCAAGGAAATTCTCTAATGAGCAAAGGTACAATAAGACACAAGCAAAGATGGAGGGTGGTGTATCTAAAGAAACCAGATATATGCACACCCATGTTTATGGCAGCAGAGTTTTAATAGCTAAATCTGGAAACAACCCAAACGCCCATCAACTAAGGAATGGATAAAAAAAGATGTGTTTTGTTTTATACAGTAGAGTATTACTTAGTCACAAAGAAGGATAAACTGGAGACATTTTTAGCTAAATGGATGCACCTCAAGATCCTTTGCCTAAGTGAAATAAATTTGACACACATGTGTAAACATCACATTGTCTCCTCAGTGTGAGAAATTGAAAGAGTAAATAAAGAACAAAATGTTCAATAGATATTGTGAAATAAGAAGTTTTTCAAAAGGGAAGAAGAACTAGGGAGGGGAGGGGGGAAAGGGAAAGGAAAAAATAATAAAAAGGATAAAATCAAAACAAAGCTTTGTAAACATGGAGGGAAAGATGGATTGAAGGGAGTGGAGGGAATTGGAGAAAAAAGAGGAATCAAAAAATATATCATGTACAGGTACAAATTCCCTATGATGAATATGATCATATTGGTATGTTTAAAAGGTACCAAAAAACTTAATTTAAAAAAAAATAAAGAAACCAGATTTCAGAATGAGCTCAGTCTTGGGGGAAAAAACGTAAAAAATCAGTTTAGTACTGCTCTCTCGTGGGAGTATTAAGCTTCTCTCTCATTGTTTCTTTTCTTCCTTCTCCCAAAGTGAGGACTCTCAGGATTAATGTTTTGTCCTCAGTTTTCAGAAGTGTGGTCCAATTTCGCTCCAGCTCTCAGTCTCTGAGTAGTTCTTTACTTCTACTAGATGAGAAAGTTGGGTAAATCTGGTAGAGCTGCCCTTACTTCCTTCTTGAACTACAAGGTCACTGTTGCTCAGGGATTTTCACACCATGTGCACCGTGCACCCTGCTCGTCTCTGTGCAGGAGTGCTCAGGTTTGCCCTTCCTTGCCCGGTCAGGGCTCTAGGATCTAAGGCTGTGCCCCATGGGGATGAGATCTCCTGGGCTGACCAGAGTAAACCTGGCTCAGTTCTACATTGGGGTTTTATTCCCAGCTGGGAATAAAAAGCTCATTCTGTGCTTAGATATACTCTGGGAATTCTGCAAAAGGATTGTCACTGAAAACAAGATTTGGGAGCCCATGCCTGGGTCATTTATGTTTCTATAAATATCCATCAGAACTCTGTTCTGATACATGATTACTTTTTGTCATACAAAGCAAGACGAATTAGGAAGGACTGAGAACACATTTTTCTGGCAGATGGTATCTGAGAGCAGATGACAGAGAGAAGTCAGGTCAGTCAACTCCTACTGAAAGGAAAAATTTGGCTTTCTTGGTCCAAGACAGAGATCTTCTTTCTTGGAAGAAAGGAACAAATGTGGTTAGGAAGGAATGTGAATGTAAAAATAGAACTGGGTGGTAAGAGAGCAATTTATTGCTTTTCAAAAAAAATTTTTTTTAATGGTAAAACTTTTTTTTAAAACTTCAAAAAACAGTATGAAACTGAAATGCAAAAAGAAGTCACTCATAGTCTCACTAGCCAGAGGTAAATTAGTATCTACAAGGTGAGTCAGTATTAGCAATTATATCTAGTTCTTTCTACCCTTACTTTTTATTTTACTGTACATGCATTTTTCTTCTATTTATTTTATAAATTGTGGTATCATTGTACGCAAAAATTTGTATGCTTTTTACATGAACATTATAGACTAATTATGTTGATGTTTTATCAAACTGTTCTCATTAACCTTTGTTAATTCAACGAATGCTTATGAAGTACATACCGTGCCCCAGGCATGGGTTCTTTCCTCATGACATTTATAATCAAGTGAGGCATATTGGACGGGCAAGCCTGTAGCTACCTGGGAGTGAAACAAGACCAAGAGAGGGAAATCTGGGATCTGAGAGAACATAAGAAGGCCCAGATGTGTGTGGGTGGGTATCACAGAAGCTTCCTAGAGGAGGAGGTGTCTGTACTGAGTCCTGCAGGATAGGAGTTAACTGGAAAAAGAATGTCAGGAAGCAGAGAAAGAGCATGAGAGCATGAAAAACAAGAAAGTCTTCCTTCTCCTGGGTTTCTTGGGTGAGCATGGGATGGGGCAGGTGCTCTGAGAGAGAGGAGCAACGCAAGAGACTGGTGTGGCAGGTAAGGTCTGTCTTGTCAGTACACAGGCCTTACTAAGGATCTGGGCTGTACCTTCAAGGTCATGGGGAGTAGAAGAGTCCTACAAAAAGGAGTGACATGGTCAGGTCAGCTTTGGAACTGGGGTGCTAGAGACTGAACCCAGTGCTTTCACACTGATCCACTGAGCTATATCTGCAGTCTCTCTCCATTTTATTTTAAATTTTGAAACAGGGTCTCACTAAGTTGCTAAATTGTCCAGAGTGGGCCAGAACTTATAACCTTCCTGCCTCAGCCTCTAAGAGTGCTGTTATTATAAGAGTACACCACAGCTGGCTAGGTCTGCCTTTTAGTGCTGCTTTGGCTGTGCTGTGAATGAAACCCTGGAAGGACATAAGGAAAATGTCAGGGAGATAAGTTAGCAAACTGCCATAATCCAAGTGAGACCTGAGAGTTCTCTGAACTCTTCTCTATTTTGAACCTTATATACCACCAACAGACATCTCACTGGACTTGCTTCAGGTCCCCTCCTGTCTGGGCATGTTGTGTTGCAGGTGGCTGGTTAAAAATTTTCTTTTGGTCTTGCCACTCTTTGTTTAGGGCTGTTGCTCCCCTATATTTCCCCACAATTGTGAAGTATCTTATTCCTATTATATGCTCCTTATTTCTAAATACCTACAATGTGTCTGCTTTCTGATTTACCTCTGACTGCTACAAACTTCCTTGCCCCCAGTCATACTGGCCTATTAATCTGTTGGCAATTATTCTGTATAGAATTATCTTGTTTTCTTACATGTGTGGCCATATCTTGTTGCCTTTATATTGTTAAACTGACCAAGTATGGAGACTTGACCTATTTCGAACCTGAGAAATTTGCCTGGCATATGGTGTATGTTCAGTATGCTGAGTAAGTGAGTGAGTAACAGAGAGAATAAGCAAATGAATCAATGGATGGATGGATGGATGGATGGATGGATGGATGAATTTATTAATGAATGAATAAACAAATATATAGGTCTAAAGTCCAAGAGAGAGATCTGGCCAGTAGAAAAAGATCCTAAAGTCAGTGAAGCCACGGAAGTGGTGAGATCACCCAGGGAAAGTGTAGAATGAGAAGAGAAAAGAGAAAAATCAAGAACAGACTGAAGAAGGCCCACAACAAAGAGTGAGAAGGTTCATCCAGAAGATGGGCACCAACTCCAGGTGTGCCGAGCCAAGAAAGATATGGAAAAGGAAAAATTCAGAACCAAGGGGCAAAATCATATGCTGCTGAAATTAGAGTTAGCAAGAAAGAGAGGTCCTTGGAAACACTAATTTTAAGAAAGTGGTGGGACAGAAGCCACCCTACCATGGGTTGAAGATGCTATGATTTGATATGGTCTGACCCTCAAGAGTGTACTGGAGACTTGGTCTTCAATATAGTAAAATTAAGAGTGGTATAACCTTTTGGCGATGGGCCCTAGTACAAGGTGATTAGACTATGGAAGTGTGATCCTCAGGAGGGATTGGTACCAGTTTCCCAAACTGAGTGAGTTCTTAGGAGAACAAGTTGTCATAAAAAGGTCAAAGCCAATTCTGAATCCTTGGCTGTCTTGCCATAGGATCTCTTCTGCATATGTCCCTGCCATTGTGATGACATATGCCACAAAACCCTCCCTGGAGGTTTAACAGATGGGGCTGCCTGATCTTGGATTTTCAGACTCAAAAACTGTGAACTAAATAAACTTCTTTCCTTTATAAAGTACCTAGTCTCAGGTATTTTGTTACAGCAACGTAAAGTGTACTAACGTAGAAGAGAAAGTAAGGGCAATAAAGAAGAGACTATCAATATGTGTACTTCCAGGATTGGAAGTGAATGGGATAGGGTAGTAGGGGTTGCAGCTGGAATTGCATAGTTTTGGGGATGGCACCCGAAAGGAAGGTGGAGGGCTTATAGCAGACAGCTTTTCCATGTCAACCAGAATGGAGGGACCAATGTCACAATGGAACAGGCCTAGGGACCTTTGTATATGGGGCAAGAGAACCAGAGCTTTCTATTCAACCACTTCCTCCTCACTCAGAGTTATATTCAGGGGGCTGGGCATAAATGTTTTTAGCTTGGCCACGCCTCATCGGTACACTGAATTCTTATTAAGAAGTCATCAGAGTTGCTGCCTGGGGGTCCAGAATGTTGCTACAGCATCAAGTAGGTCCTGAAAGTGTTAATTCCCATCTGGAGTTTTTGGCCAGGAAGACTTTCTCTTTCTCTAGGAAAAGACCATTTCTTAAACTCTTCTGAGCCTCCTCTCCACCCTTCCTCTGGGAGCAGCTGAGGGGCCTGGTGCCTGCCCTTGTCTGCCTGGCTGGATCCCTAAAGAGGGCAGTATTTTCACAGGTGGGCCTTGCTTTAAGAAGCCCCTTTATATGAAGATTCTGGCTTTTTAAACTGGGACCAATAAAAGAATTTGCCAAGAGGGTCTTTGAAGTAATGACCTCCCCAGTTAGTGCCTTGAAACATATTTTTACATCTTGAAGGAGAGATTATGAGCTGGGGGAGAGTCTGAAAACTGTGGGAGGCAAAAGACCCTGAGGGTGGCAGAGTCCTGGCTCCTGTCCAGAGGCCTCACCAGAGGCAGCAGCTTGGGGAGGAGCCCGGGGTCTGGGGAAATCAGATTCACAGAATTCTGTGTCTATGACCAATTCTTGGGCAAAGGGAGGCCTATCTGGATTAGGAGTATTTGTTCTCCACAAACCCAGTCCCAGCCAACCTCAGTGTGAGGTCCAGGCCGGCTGAGGCCACACAGAATGAGGATGAGCAGGGTGTGGGCTGGGGACAGTGAGGTGTGAGGGTGGAATACAGAGGTGACCAGGGGAGGTGAGCCTAGGTGTGGTCAATTCATGTGGTGTTAGAGTTCTTCACGATTAAAAATTATCTATTTCCCATTCACTCATTCTCTAAATCTTTATTGGACACCTACTGTATGCAGCTTCAGTACAAGGGATTAAGTAGTGAATGAAATAGACTTGACTCTTGCCCTCACAGAGCTTATATTCTGAAAGAGGAGACCAACACAACATAAACAAGTATGCCAAGGTTTAAGTACAAGTGGTGGAAGAGCTGCGGACAGAAAACGTAGTGAGCTCTGAGTGTGTAACCTGGGAGTACAGTGGTTGGGGGACCTGGAGAAGCCACCTGTGAGCTGGGACTGGAAGGAAGAGTGGCTGTTGCCTGGTGACTGTAGGACTCTGGGCTGAGGAAATGTCAGCAGGTTAGGCTCTGTTTAAATAATTTCTCCCAGGAAACAGACCTTGTGAAGAAGAACAGAATGCAGTGATGCCTTTCAAAATGGGCCCTTTTCCCATTCTCCTGCCAGAAGCATGAAGAGGTACTGTCTGTTTGGTTTGGTTTGGTTTGGTTTTTCAGTATTTACTACGAGAACCTGTTGTTTCATGGTGGTAAAACTCACAATTCTAAGTAACACATAAGGCAAAGAAGAAATTTTAAAAGATAGTTAGAAATATTTTCAGTGAGATGGAAAGGAAAATACAACTTACCTAAATTGATACGGTGCAGCAAATGCAAGACTTGGAGGGAAATTATAACACTGAACACAAATACTAGAAAAGAAAGTAGACCTATAATCAGTTATCCAGGTTTTTACCTTAGGAAACTAAAACAGCAAAGAGAAAATTAAATCCAAAGAAGAAGAAAATAATAAAATGTACAACACAAATCAATGAAATTTAAAACATTCATAGAGATCAATTCAGAAGATCAAAACATTCTGAACATCAGTAGACAAAATTAAAGGGAAAAATAGTTCTTTGAAACAATCAGTAAATATTGATAAGTCTTTGGTCAGGCTAAGAAAAAAAGAGAAGGAAGACAAAAATTAATAATATGAGATATCAGAAAGGGAGATAGCATCACAGATTCTATAGATATCTATAAGGGTAATAAAAGAGTTAGGCATGGTGGCCCACACCTGTAATCCTGCACTCCAGAAGGTTGAGGTGGGAAAATTATGTTTGAGCCAAGCCTGGGAAATTTAATGAGACCCTGTCTCAAAATAAGAAATAGAAGAAAAAGGCTAGGGATATAATTCAGCATGAAGACTTTGGATTCAATTCCCAGTACAAAAACAAACAAACAAACAAAAAAACCAAGATAATAAACAAATAAATCTATGCCCCCCCAATTTAATAACATATATGAGTTGGACCAATTTCTTGAAAGACATAGTTTGTTAGTCTGCCAAATTCACACCTGAAGAAGTAAACTGGGCAAGGTGGCACGCACCTACAATCCTAGCATTCAGAAGACTAAGGCAGGAAGATCACAAGTTCAGAGCCAGTCTGGGTTACAAAGAGAGACACCTGTGTCTCAAACGACAACAGTGAAAGGCTGTATTAAAAGACATATGTATCTCAAAGCACTTGAATTAATAACCTTTCTAAACAATAAATACAAGGTGAACAAGAGTTCATGGGTAAATTTTATTAAACATTTAAGGAAGAAATTAAATTCTCTAAATCTCTTTCAGAAAATAGAAATAAAGAAATGTTCTCTAACTCGTCACTCTAATAGTAAAACTAGACAAGTACAGGAAAACTATAGGCTGATAATTCTCATGAACAGAAGTGCAGAAAAACTCCTCCACAAAATATCATCCAAGAATCTGACAATACACAAAAAGAACTATACACCGTGACCAAGTGAAATTTATCACAAGTATATATGGCTGATCCAACATTTGGAGAGCAATTGAGGTGATCCCTTATGTCATATGATTTTATCAATATATGTCAGAAAAACATTTGATAAATTCAACACATCTTCATGATAAAAAATTCTCAGTAAACTAAAAATAGATGCAAACTTCTATTTCATCAAAGTTGACTTATTAGACCTTCTAGGTAACATCATACTTACTGGTGAGAAACTTAAAACTTTCCCACTAAGATAAAGAACAAAGCAATTATGTCCCCTAAGTCCTTTTTTATTTTCTTATTTTTGCTAGTATGTTTTCAGTACATAATGTTTACCTTCTTTATGAGGAGTTGGCACCTGTACATAACGCCTCTTAACTCCTTTTTGCATTCCTTTCCCTCTATTTCCTAACTGGTCCCTTCATCTCTTGATCCACTTCCTGTGAAACATATCTTCCTATTTCTTATTATCTTTTATTTTGTTTTCATTATATTTTAGGTTTCTCATTTAAGAGAAATCTTGTAATATATAAGTTGCATAAATAAAAATAAATTTTTATGAGGTAGTTGTTAATATTGTTTTTGGCAGTGCCCACTGTGACTTCACCTTTTTCATTTGTAATTTCATTGATTTGTGCCTTTTGCACTCCTTTTTTTGGTTAGACTGGCTAAGGGTTTGACTATTTCATGTACTCTTTTGAGCAACCAATTCTTTGATTCATTGATTCTTTATGTTGTTTTTTGGGCTCAATTTCACTGATTTCTGTTCTGATCTTTATAATTTCCTTCCTTGAACTAGTTTTAAATTTGGATTGTTGTAATTTTTCTAGGGCCTT
>RJWM01035516.1:0-18867 GCA_004363535.1 Dasyprocta punctata
AGGAGGAGGAGGAGGAGGAGGAGGAAAAGAACCAAAGGGGAGCTAGGGAAGTGATTGGGGAAGGAAGGAAGGTGTCATACTCAGGATTTACAAGAGAAAGGATTTAATAAAGGACACATAATTTATGGGATTATTTTATAATATTCACCCAAAGAGTCAAATACAAAAGGCTGAAGGAGACCTGCACACATACTAGAGACCCAAATAATCCAGCTGAGGGTCTGGATCCCATGGTAATGTCCTAAACGAGTCCAGCCAGAGACCGGGAGCTCACGGCAATACTCTCCACAAGCTAGCCCATGACAATGTCTCATGAAACTTTTATGAGGATGTGTGTTGAGAAGGTCCAAAGGTCAGTAGTGGAAGTTAGAAAGTCTACCCCAGCAGGAAGAAGGATCTGTACCAGCAGGCTGAGGGATCTGCCCTGGAGTCAGGAGGCAATGATTAAAGGACCAGAGCTCTCCTAAAAAGAACCACAGCCATCCTCAGCAACAGTGAAGTCCCAAGTTCCTCTGACATGAGAACAACCAAGTTCATATCAGGAAAGCCAGCTCAACAAGCTTCTCCAGGAGAAACAACAGCACACCATTTTCTCCTCCAGTTCTCTTTTTATGCTGTTGGCAACAACCCGTAGGTGGGGCATCCACACCTAGCAACATGCTGATTCAGTTCAGCTGCATGTTACAAGTTGACAATTAGTTAACCTACCACAGAAGGGAAAAGAAAACATGAGAAAAAAAGGATAAAATGGAAACAAAGCTTTATAATTAAGGAAGGGATGAAGGGTTGAAGGGAAGATAGGAGAATGGGGAGGAGACAAACCAAGATATATCATGTACATGTACAAATTCCCTATGTCGAATGTGACTGTTGTATATACCTAAATTGTACCAATGGTCTTAATTATATTAAAAAAAGATTTTAAAGGCATCAAAGCAAGAAATTTAAACAATAGTAAGTAACATGTTGGTTATTCTTGGAACATAGGAAAATTAAAAATTGAAAAATATCTAGACTAATCATCAGATATTGTCAAATGTTACGTCACATGATAGGAAAAATCAAGACTGTATATGAAATTAAAGAATTAGTTTGTTACATCAGAAGTAGGTGATTGATATAAATTTTAGTGTTGGTAATGAAGTGTTACAGTAACAAGTAACTGAAAATGTTGACATGCCTATGGAAATGGGCAATAAGGAAAGGTTGGAAGAATTTTGAGAAGCAACAGGAAATCCCAGATATTCTTAACCTTTCTTTTAATATAAGGACATTAAAATTCTTGCAGTGAGAACTTGAAAGTAAGTGTACAGTAGATGATGAAATATTTCTTCTTACAGGATGTCTACATTTTTATGAAGCCTTCTACTAGAAATATGAATATTACAGGTGCTTTTGACAAATAGTGATAAATGGGGAATATATTATTGAAAACTTGAGGACAGGGGCTCATGTTAGTGCTAGAACTTTTGTCTAAATTTTGTTCTATTTTTTGTGTTGTAAAACAGAATTTGTAAGTAATGAAATTGTATTTGTAGCTGTGATTATTTTCCAAGCAAATCGTTAAGGATTCTGTATAGTTTCCTTTGTCTGCTTAAAGAGAAAATTTGCAAGAAAAAGGTTGTCTAAGGGAATTATTAATGTACAAAATGGAACATGAAATTGATGATTTAGTGAATTCTTAACTCATTGACTACAAACAACCCTAAACTAGGATACTCCTGTCTAGAAAAGAAGCCGTAGGTGTGACAAAAATTCTTTTTAGTAAAGACATGGAAAGTTAAAAGTTTCAGAATATTCAGATATAATATACTGAAGATACTTTGAAGATATTACATGTGGGACTCATGGTGCTCAGTATTCATCACATTGAAAACCTAGGATAAACATGGTATTAATCAGGAAAGACCTAGAGAAAAGCATTTTATTTGGTAGAGACAAGTAAAATGTATCTCTAACATACAAAGTAGGTCCATTATTGGGGGGAAATTTTTATATCACCCAAAACCCTACCAGCTTGAACCAAAAGAAAGAGGGAAAATATAAATGAAATATAAATGAGTAAAAATTAAAGAATACTGTGAAACCCTAAGGAAAGAAATAGGCTGATAAAAGTACTGCACTTAAAGCACCACCTATTATTTATGAAGAAAGAGCTTTGTATCCCGTGGTGGAACTAAAAGCACAGAAAGTAGCTTCTCAAGTTATCTGGTATTATTCTTTGATCTTGAGAACTAGTGGGAATTGCCTGACTGGATTTTACAATTACTTGAGGAAGTAGGATCTTTTTCTTCCCCTAACATTTCTTTCCCTTTTGAACTAGAAGTTCAATAATCATGTTCCACACAATGATATTTCTTTTTTGTAAGACCAAAAAAAAATGATATATAGTTTCTAAACAAGATAATAGGAAATTCATAGTGTTTAAGATATTGCGTATTGTTATCATCAAAGTAGTTGCTCAGATCATATAATAACATTTTAAGCAGTGACAGGCTGCACACATAGTGGTGATTCCTATAACATTATATTTCCTAGTGATGTGCTTGCCATCTTACTTCGTATAATCTATGATATCTGCACAATGATGAAATTGCCTAACAATATAATTTTGAGACTAAATCCTGATAATCAATACATTACTGTTTCTATAAACTGGTAATATTTAGCCAGTGCACTTGGGGAGTGAATGACTTGTGCTTTATTTTTCAATGAGAAATATGGAGAAGAATTTTTGTCTATGGATTATGCTCAGAGCCTCTTCCTTGTCTGATATAAATTATGAGATTTGAAATTTTTGAGTTGATGAGGTATTTTACTATGTATTTGTGTTTTATTTGAATGAAATGTTGGAGGACACTAGTATGTGGTGAATATATTTTAGTGTGAAATAGACCGGTACACCTCTAGAACCAAGATTAGACTTTGATAGAAAGAATAATAGAACCCATCACAAGATAATTATGTCTGAATCCCTGAAGAAAATAAATGAACTATGTGTGGAAACTATGGATTGAAATTATAGACAGTAATACATTTGCTCATAATTTTAACTGAAAAAATAGAGGTTATTCTCATTATTATGAAGAGACAGTATAATCATATGGGTCATTGTAATACCAAAAAAGAAATTAGAATAGTAAATGGTTAAGTGGTTGGAAGTGAGAACATTCCTAGCTATTGATAGAGGATGAAGTTGAATGTAGTGCTTCCATTATCCAAGGCAAACAGGCATCCATGGTCCAAAAACTATAGAAAAGAGGTTCTTTTCTATAGTTTCCAAAAAGGAATATAGACATTTTGACACTTTGATTTTATGTTATTGAGGTACATTATCTCCAGAATTTTAAAATAATAAGTTTGTATGATTTTAAAACTTGAATTTTCTGGTTATTTTTGTAGCTGTGATAATAATATGCATTGTTATAAGGAAGAGTATAACTTTATTTTTGGATAATTGCTTACCGAGGTCTTTTAAGATTTCTCTTCTGGATAAACTGTTAAGAAACTCTAATACTCTTTCATTTAGTACTGAGAAGAGTTTAAGCACCTGGAAACTTCAGCTCACTTCTAGGTCATTGAATTTCTATTTTCAGGAGAAGCCTATATTTTTTCTCTCTACAAAGTTCATTATATGGGTTAAAAATCAATATCCCCTATGCAAAACACCATAATTCTGATATATAGCTCAAATTACAAGAGAGAATCGCAAACTGTCTTCTACAAGGTAATCACATATAATTGGAGCTATGAATTGAATGTGCATATGATATCCACACAACTGGTGGTGTTCTTTTTTTCTTGATTTCTTCAACTGATTTTGCTCCCTGCTTATGAATGTGTACCTTGTGCTTCTGCTTGTGAACTCACTCCCTCTTTGAGCTGTTGTGCTTTGTGTTACATTTGTTAATCCTATTGAAGATATTTTAAATTTAATCAATTAAGGGAAGGAGTTTCTATAACTGGTTTTTAACAAAGTGAGTATTGGACTAAGGGACCTCTTATTGAACTCGCGTGTAATTCTGTTACTGCTTCTAAGTCTCAAATTAATTGCAAGTCCTCATTCCAGCATAAACGGTATGGTATGTTCAGGTGAAAAACTTTTACACTGTAAACATTGATTCTGTGTCTCAACCAGGTTTTGCTCCCTATACTCTAGAGAAATTAGGGGATCACATTAATACTCTAGAAATACAGGCCCTGGTACCATCACCCATGAACAGAAAAAACAAACTGTGGCCTGCTGAAACCACACTCTGAAACATATGATTCACTCTTTCACCCAACAAATACATTTGCTGCTGCTACTATCAGTGGTGATAAAAAGTGATCCTGACACTCACATTGGTAGGGAAAACCTATGGTGCCCTTTCTCACATTCACATGTTTAATTAAAACCTTTGTCATGCTGGAGCACCTGGCACTTGTGATACTAAATTGAGGCTCATTAGAGAAAGAAGTTATAAATACAAGAAGAGTAGAGAAAGTTCCAGATCCTCAAATATATCCAATAAAACTTTAAAAATAATTGGAAAGAAATTAAAAGAAAGAAAGAAGAAAAGAAAGAAAGAAAGAAAGAAAGAAAGAAAGAAAGAAAGAAAGAAAGAAAGAGGAAAGGAGGGAGGGAGGGAGGGAGGAAGGAAGGAAGGAAGGAAGGAAGGAAGGAAGGAAGGAAGGAAGGAAGGAAGGAAGGAAAGAAAGAAGGAAAGTAAGAAAAGAAAGAATGAAGGAGCATGAGCAACGGGGCTGGTGCTTTCATAAAGAGGCTGGTAAAACCTAGCTTTGTCTTTCTGCCATCTGCTGTGCGAAGAGCCAGGAAGAACAGCCATCTATAAGCCAGAGAGCAGACCTAACCAGACTCAGTTGCTATGACCAGCACAGTAACATCGAGGTTGATTTTTGTCTTCTGTTTTTTATTCACAAACACTCTAAGATTATAAGGCACACTTGTACAGGACAGAATTGTGCCCTTCAAGAGACATATTCAGTTCCTCATTTCTAGTTGATGTCAATATGAAGTCTAATAATTTTAGATTGATAACTTGCAGTTTTAGATTTAGGATCATTTTTGACATTTGGAAAGTGGCAGCTTTTAAGCCTTGTTCCTTCTTTGCAAAGTCTTCCACATCTGAGTGCACTCTACTTTGATTCTGGCGGAAAGTTCAGGACATGTTCTGGAACTTTCAGTCAGGCCTTTGCACTTCCAACAAAGAAACTACAAGTTGATCTTGCAAGCTAATTTCTGAAGCAGTTTCAAAAGACTAACCTGCTCTGGGTGTCAAATTTATTATGTGAGTGATCTACATTTTCACAGCGTTTTGTGCATGTGGGTGCCATCACTTTTTCCACTGAAATCTAATGATGTTTAGAGATCCATAACTCCTCTGTGGGATAATCATAAAGCACAAGACATATAAAGATTTGCTAAAATTCAATAGGACAAAGAAAAACAATAAAAAAAAGATAAGGGTCATATACTTCTCAGAAAGTTTAGGAGAAAAAAACTAACAAATATAATAAGCATAAAGACCCAAGTAACTACGGATATACAAATTAAAAGATACAAGATTGTATTTTTCATATATCATCTGGCAAAAACTGATCACCAAGTGTAGCACTCAGGCTTAGCTAGAATGATCATCCAATAAGTTATCCAATGCTATTGTTTTTATGATAGACTATTGTATTTTTCCGTGTAGCAATGTCTAGTTAGTTGATTAGAATGACTCTAAATTTTATATAGAATAGTTCTAGTATTTACCTATTGTTACAGGAAAAAGTAAATATATATTAATTTTCTCAATATTTGATTTTATATGGGTCCTATTATTCTAATCTCAATTGCAGTTAGAGATATCCCTATGTGATGCCCAGGTTAATGATACATAAGTGAAAATTTTTAGGTTGAACTTTTAAGAAAATTCTTTGAAAAGGAAGCCCACCAGCATATACCTTTTTGTATTTCCTTTCCACCATTCTCCTCCATTAATAATATCTATAGTGGTATGCTCCATAATTCAATTAACAGGGAAGACCAAGATAAATACATTCCCTCTCTGAACTGATATCTGTGAACTGTGAATTCAGTACAAGCAACTAACTTTCCATGTTTACATATTACCTGGCAAAAGTAATCTTGTTAGATAGTGTTGCTGGTTTTCCTCTATCCTGTGCAGATACTATAAATACAGTACCCAAATATTTAAAGAAATAAAAGTACTATATATTCACAAATCATTATATGATGGTTAAAATGAATGCAGTTGAATTGCATAAATATAATGGGTATATTAAAAAGGTTACAAAGTGATTAACTCAATACTTACAAAAATTTAAAACATCCAGAAATGTTCTATTATGTTATCAGATATATTTAAATATCAAAAACATATAAAGGAACATTTGAGAAAATGTATCATCACTAATACCATTTTTATCAGAGGATAGAGATTATTGAGAATAAGAGAGGTATACAATGATGTAATTTCATTTAGTTAATTCTTAACCTATATAACAATAATGGTGAAAGTGAAAGAAATATGGCAAGTTAGGATGCTCATCATTGTAAAATGGTTTATTATATTATTTATTCTTTTATTTTTGTCTAAAAGATCTGATAAACAATGTAAGAGAGACATAAGTAGAGATGTTTATTCAGTAAGTTTAAAATACTGAGATTTTTATTTTGTTGTTTTTATAACCTTTTATTAGTGCATTTAGATTATATAGATTAAAAAGTTTTATTTTTGCAGGTTCATACATGCATGTATATTTTAGTTACTTTCTTGTCACTTAGACACAATATTTGACATCAACAATTTAAAGGAAGAGAGGTTCATTTTGACTCTCAGTTTGTAGAGATTTTATTCCATAGTCCATGGCTCCAAAGCAGGTTGGCATGGTACTCCAGCAAGTTACAAGAATAGTTATTCCTGGCAGGGCAACTGGGAAGCAAAGAGATCAAAGGAGAAACTGGGAAGGGAGACAAACATTCTGGGTCATGTCCACAGTTACCTCTTCTCACCAGTTTCCCTCTGATTATAGCTAGTCAGCTATAACACTCTTCAAAATTATAGGGCATTGGTTTACTGTTAGTTTTGAAATTATACTCTTTTTAGTTTCATGTATTCATATTTATTTTGTATTCTCTTATAATTTATATATGTAATTCTCTGTGACTACTTAATAAATTAAATAGTCTGCTTATACATCTGTAATTACTTTCTTTACTTTTTCTAAAGATATTATGCTCTTCATTTGTCAAGATATTTCTCACATTTCAAAGAAACTCTTAGGTTTTCTGTTGGATGTTTGAGGAGCATAAATATAAACCATGATGTAGAGATTTTAAATACCATTACATATTTTACATTAAATTTATACTATGAAGTGGGAATTTCTCAGAAGTTTATTGTTTCATTTCCTAATTACATTAATTTCTGTATTAGCATCATGCTGATAAATATCATGAGCTGTTTAGTCAGATTTATCAATAAAAAATAATTCTTTACTAGCATATAAATAGGATTTAAGTAAGGGGGAGGGGACCCTGGCTGAGACATGTGAATAATTTGACAAACGGTCTTCAGTTCTGACCTACTTTGAGGGGAATGAGGTATTTGGGTATTAGTGAGCTTGTCCCTAACCATTGTAAGTAGGGCAGTGGAACTTGCTCACTTGCAAAGAATTAAAGAAAATCTAAGGGATGAGGACCTCGGTAGGCAGCTGGCTAAAAACTGGGAGCAGGACAAATAAGGAGAGAGACCAATATGCTGGGAAGGCTATATAAATTGCTGTTAGCCTATTAGAAATGGGATTTTAGATTCCTCTGCCACCAGCGGCTAAGCCAGGATATAACTTTAAAAGCTTGAACTTCAGCTGTTCATAGGTCTTGCTTATCCCTTCCACTGTCCCCGACTCCCCTGTATTTCCACGGGCTCACACAGTGAAAGAATATGATTTGCATGCCAGATGAATACTTCACAATGAAAAGTAAATTATCAATTACAAGTCACACAACAATTTTAGATGGAGAGGTAAACGTGAGGCCAAAATATCATAATACTGGTACCAAGTAAGATGGAAATAAGATACAGGCTGGTAGTAGAGACCCTAAAACTGAAAGGCTTCAGGAAGAGACAGCTATGTGTGGGAATCGCCTACAACCTTAGGACACAGGAAAGTTGTGGCAGATAGATGAGAAGGGCTGAAGTTGTGCCCATCTTGTGGGCCAGTTGGTCTCTTACCATTCAGGCAAACACAGAGGCCATGTTTGCCCCTTCCTCCTCCTACGTGATAGGACGCACTATGCACTACTTTCCAATTCTATGCCTCTTGCTGATAGATATATCCGAAAAAATTTTAAAGGATTTGAGGCAGAAAGAGAGAAGAAAGAAAAAATGAAATACCTTTTGGCTGTGCTCACCTGGTGCAAGGTCTCCACGGTCTGCTTGCCTCTTTTCACCTCCTGCCGCTGGCTGGCTAAAATATTGCTGCAGGTGACGGCATCCAGGGGCGGCTTTCTAGGTTCTTGTACATGGTGAACAAAGACTAGGACACTGCATGCGAAGGTTAAACAAAACAAAAAACAAATTACAAAAAAAAAAAAACACACGCACAGAAAAGTTTAATGATGTTCAAAAGGTAAAAGTATGCTCCAAGTGAGCAAGCTCACACCGACAGGCAGAAAATAAGAGATCAGTGCTGACGGCTTTCAGTTTTAGAATTTAAAAAACTGCACTGACTCTAGGGCACCTCCTACTGGGTCTTTTAGAACCTAACTGACAGGATGATTCCTCAGCTGCAGTAAAATCGTTACTGTATTCAACAACTGTGGATTTTGATTGTTTGTTTTTGTTTTTCTCAGCTTTTTCTGTCCTTTTGTTACCAGGAAGACAGGTCTTTATGCTGCAAGGAACTGACTCTCATAATCCTCCATTGTCCTTTGTGTTCTTGATGAAAGAATTCAGTCAAGATGCATAGGCGGCCATGTGGAAGTGTAGGCAGTGTGTATTGTAAAGACTGAAAGGCATTTACACTAAGTGCAAGTTTGAATATTTTTCATGTAATGAAGCATTTCACATATTAATTCAGGAAATTGTGATGATTATTTTGCTTATTGACAGTTTTCATAGAAGTCACTTTGGAATTGTGGATAGCTTCTTAATTTTTTTGCATCAGTGATCAGAATTACTTTAGAGTTCTTAATATGGAAAAAAAGTTTTGACTTAAATCATATTCCAGTCCAAAGCAGGGGGATGTTTAAATGTTTACCCTACTCTCAGAATTTAATTGCCCAATAAACTATGTTTTCCAGATACACAGTGTATATTGTTCCAGGAAAAGACGATTTTGTGTCATGAAGACTGTGTTCAATGCATAATCTTAAAATATCATTCTGCTCTGTAGGGCTGTTTGAGTCTAAAATCCAACAAATATTAATAAATGTATCATACACTGATATCATTTTTTCTTTATTTGACTATAATTGGCAAAGGATGCCATCTTGTGTCCCCTTTATTTCTCAAACTTGCTAATGTCTAATGACCTTCCTAATGGAACTACTAGTAGTAGCAAAAATGAATAAATAAATAATAAATAAGAGCCACCTAAATGAATCTTAAGGAAAAGTTGAACGGGTTTCGGTAAATGCCACCTAAGGAAGTAAGTGTTGCTGAAAAAATACCTAAATTATTAGAGCATATGTGTATTATCTTAACTAAAGTGACCTAGAGTTCTCTCCATACTGAAGATGTGTAATTATAGCTTTAATAGGATCACACAATCATGTTGGATGATAAGATATAGTCATTTACACAAAGAGAGTCTTTGGTTTTTTAATGACTAACATAACTACGAGGAAGAAATATTGCTTCTTGAGGATTTGGATACAGTTCAAAGAATGGGAGAGAAGTTTTAAGAGACAAAGACCTGAGTAGAAAAGTAGAACATGTCATTCATAAAGTCAAATGATCAAATTACAATGAATAATAGTGGTCAATTATCAACTGTTAAAAACATTCTTCATTTCTACCATAAACTTATCATGTTCTTTTTTACATTTTGCCATCATTTAACCACCAAAGCCTTCTGTGTTTATAGGCAGAGCTTTTGAAAGATGAATGGGTTATGGGGGCAGAATAGCTGACTTGCTTTTAGGAGGCTGGTTGGAAGGAGCAGGCCACTGAAGTCATAACCGAGGACAATGTAACTCCCTTCCTGATCCCACCCCTCACACACTATTTTCTGTTTGCAATAAAGTGAACTCTTCCTCATCAGGCCCTTGTGTCATCCCCCTTCTGCTGGGAGCCTGCTGGCCATGCAAAGACTAAAACTTTCAAAACATGAGGCTAAATGAACCTCTCTTCCTTCAAGTTGCAGTTATAGTATCAGTTATTAGGTGTCAGCAACGAGGAAATGAACTAAGGCAGTCATTATAAATTCTCTTTAAAATATAGCTGAATAGAATATGGTAAAAAGGTTTTATAGTTTTGATGGGTGCTGATACATTTTTTTCAGTTCTTCACCATCTGGCTCTAAGGTAAAAAAACAAAACAAAACAAAAAAGAAAAATGGCAGGAGGTTATGGAAGATGGGAATGGCAGTCAGGAAACATAGAACAGGGAAACTTTCCCAACATTATATATATATGTAAACAATAATATATATAAACTTATATATATATGTATATTATGGTGCCCTAATAAAATGTTTGTAAAGTTTCATCTGCTTCAATTTTTTTGAAGGAATTTGTGTAGAATTGGTATCAGTTCTCCAACAAATATTTGATAGAGCTGGGTATTTAAAACATCTTGGTTGAATGTTCAATTTGTGAGAAAGTTAACTACAAACTCAATTTTTTATAAGGTAGAGTAAGGGTTAGACACTTATGAAATTAGTACACTTCTGGATGCCTGGATGGTTCCAGAGGACATTGCACTGGGGACTGCATCTGATCACAAACCACTTTTCTCCCTGGCATCCTTTCCCTGTTCCATGCTTCCTGGCAGCCATTCCCATCTTCCATACTCTCCTGCCTCTCTTTTTTTTCTCTTAGAGCCAGATGGTCAAGAACTGAAAACTATAAACCAAGGTACAAACAAAGTTGTCTCCTTTAACTTTTCTGTGTCTGTTATTTTTGTCTCCACAATAGGAAGCTAACTAATGTGGAAAATTGGTAACAGAGAAGTAGCACCACTATATTCATTATACTGATCATGTGGTTCAGAAGCAATTGGAACTGGTTCATGGAAGAAGTTATAGAAGCTTTGGAAATATTAGATAATGTAGCCCTAGAATGCAATAGCAGTGCCTGGTGGGTAAGTCTGGTCAGAACTTAGAAGAAAAAACCCTGTTAGGAGTGTGTGCAATTAAGGTCAAATTGAAGGAGTTTCAGTAGATTATAAGGATTATTCCACTGCCAGTTGCACTACAGGTCATGTGTGTTACAATCTGGTGGAAAGATTGCTAATGTGGCTCATATTCTGAGACTTCACAAGAAATCCAGTTTAAAGACTATGAACTAATACATCTGGTGAAATTTATTTCAAGGCAGCCTAGCATTCAGGCTGTAGTATGTGTACTTTTAGCGTGTTTTAGCCTAAGAATCAGGAAAAAAACAGAAGAGAAGATTTTGTAAAACTTAAAATTTTGGGCAAAAAAACCACTGCATATTAATTTGGAGCCAAACAAAAGTATTAGCTAAAGAGATTAGTGTCTTGAAAAGCAAACCTAGGACTTTGTATGAATGCCATACAAAAGACATCTTGAGGGCATCTCAGGAATCAGAGAGACCTTTTGTATCTCTGGCTCAAGAATGAGAAATTATAAAGATTATAAAACTTTCCTTAGAGAAAGTGTTCTGTGTGGAAGGGCTGAGACACACCTATAAAATCAATGAAAGAAGTTTCTAGAATGTGCCTGGTTAGTTCTCCTGTGCATACCCTTGTGGACCGTATAGTGTCCCATGACCATTTCTATTTGGTGCTGTTGATCTGCTTTCTGCTATCTGGCCACCAAATCCTTTTGCAATACTTTTCCACCATAATATTATGGCCTTAGCGCCAGCAAACAATAGATCATGAGCCAATATAAGCACCCTCTGCTTTAAATTTACGTGTCCTGTATTTTGTCCAGGAATGGAAGGTTGACTATGGTTTAGTTACTTCTTTATTGGTTTAGTTACTTCTTTATTGAAAGGATCTAGGATTTTGTCTTTTAATGCTTCATAAATTTTACCTAAATTGTAAAATATTTTGTCGTAAGATCATTATTATCCTTTGAACATCTGCAGAATGGGTAAGGATGGTATTTTTTCAAGACTGGAGACTGCTAATTCTATATTCACTTTTTTCTTTGTTGTCATGATTCATCTGAAGTCTCTTTTTTATTAGGAACCAATGTTTTCTTTTTAAGAGTTCCTATTTTTTATATTATTGATTGCTGCTATCATTTGTGTTTTTTTTTCTATTATGACAGTGGATCATTTTCTGTTTTCTTTATACTCTTATGATTAAAGTCATTTGAGGCTTTGCTCGTTTCTAACATAAATATAATGTAAACTTTCCTGTAAGCTGGATAACAGACACTGACCAAATTTTTCTTTTTTTTTGTACTGGGGATCAATCTCAGGACTTCCTGTTTACTGGGCAGGTGCTGTGCCACTGATCTATATCCCTGGACATGGCCAATTTTTTTATATTTTATTTTCATTTAAATTCAAATTCCAATTTTCTTTTGTACTTTTTCAATTGACACATTATTTTGAATTCCTCAGTATTATTGTTGATTTTTTTCTTTCCTCTTACAATTTCACTTGTTTTCTTTATGTGTTTTCAATCTTTGCTATTATGTCCACATGTTTAAAATATTGTAAGACTTTAATGAACTAATCTCCTTTTTTATAAAGTAACCTTCTTTTCCACATTTAATAGTTTTTTGGAATGAGGTATACCATCTTTGATCTTAACACAACTATTCTTTTTACTAGTGTTGGCACAATATGTCTCTTTTGGTTTTTTTTCTCTTGTGTATAAATATATGTCGACAGCATAGAACTGTGTCCTCTTCTCTCATGTAACTGGACAATATTTGCTTCTCAATTAAGATGTTCAGACTACTTTTATTGAATTGAATATATCATTAAAATCTAGTATTCTTCATTTTTATGTCTATTTGCTACATGTGCTCTTAATTCTTTTTGTTTTTTCTCCTTATTTTCAAATAATTGAACATTTTATATTATTCCATTTTACCTTTTAAAATTAATTGCTTAAAATTTGTGTGTGTGATTTATTTAATTTAGGATTCTTCATCTAATCACAATCTATGCATACTATATAAGTTACTTGTTAGTTATAGCTTTGATAATGCTTAATTTAGCTTTGTATCTTCACTCTTGCTGTAAAGAACTCAACAAGTTGTTCCAAATGAGATACTGATATGCTTATTAAATCCCCTCTAAGAGATTCATAAATCTCCAAATTTTTCCCACTCTAAAGCCTTAAAATTAAGAAACACACTCACAATTATCTCCAGCATCCATACACTTTCTTTTCTTTTCCTTTCTTTCTTTTTTGTTTTGTTTTATCTTTTTAGTTCATCTTATTTTCCTTTTTTTTTTTTTGACTTGTGTACTAGAATAATTCATGTCTTCAGGGTCAAAACATAAAATGTGTCAGAAATATGTCTTAGTTTTGTTTTTTTTTTTTCTCACTGAGAACCTGGCTTTCTTGGTATCTTATTCTGAATTTGTATTTGTATTACTCCAAGAAATTAACAACAAAATTTGTTGACTTCTCTGCTGCTTAGTATCATCCCTCCTCCCAGGCTCCTGATCTTTCTCTATTATTCAGATACTGGAAAATACTGGATGAGAAGATTGTCATATGTTATTGGTTTACCTGTCAGCTTTCCTTCCCTCTGAGTTCTTTTCCTCTCAATTTCGGCTTGCCTCTCAATTTCTGATATTACTCTAAAGTCTGATAGAATTGATTTTTCTCTTTATTTTTTTTTTTATTTTCATTTGCTTGGTTCTCATTTATGCATCAACTGGTTCCTCTATTATTTCTAAGCAGAAACATTGTTCTTTAAGTTACTTCACTATGACAAGAAATGGAGAATAGTGTGAATATATATTTACATTTCCTGTAAGACATTTCTCTTGCTTAAAGACAACTTTAAGCAACTAAATGAATACATATTTGCTTCAAATTAGAGATTTGATATTTCAACTTGACTTTTATATCTGAAACTTTCCATTATAAATCATTACTCTAGTATATTTGCTCCATACTGGAAAAAAATGGACTTCTGAAGAAAACAATAAAAATCAATTTGTACGAATTGATTTTTGTTCATATATGCAATGTTAAACTACTCAAGAGTATTTCTAGTAACATATCATCATTTACTGCTTTTTCTAAGAAACTTCTTTGGATAGGAAACATTTAGAACCTATTTGCAACCTTCACCCTTGGTCTAGTATCCTTCTTTCATTCAAGTGAACCCGAAGAAACAAAAGGCAAATAATGCTTCGATTTTGGTCCTTATAGGTCATTTACTTTTTATGTTTTCACATTTATCAGGTTTAGACTAAAACTAATGAATCTATCAATTTAAATTTTGTCATTTTCTCTCGAAGTCTGAAGACGTAAATTCTCTCTTGAGACTTTGTCACCTTTCTTATATTTTCAGCTTTTCTTATTGACATTTCTTTTTATCAACAAATTGGCAAGGAGATTGGACACACACTTCACAAAAGGAGTACAAATGGCTAAAATGTACATAAAGAAATGCTTGATATCACTAGCATTTGGAGAAATGCAAATTAAAACAATATGCGATTCTATCTTATCCCAGAAAGAATAGCCATCCTCAAGGAATCAAATAAGAAAAAGGACTGAAACGGGTATGGGAAAGAAGAACCCATTTACATTGTTGGTGGGAATGTGTAGTACAACCACTATGGAAATCAGTGGGGAGATTTTTTTAAAAAATGAAAATAGGAATTTCATTTGACCCACCTATTCCCCTTGTAGGTATCTTCTTAAAGTGTTAAAGAAACCATTATGGCAACACATGTATATCCTTTTTATAGCAGAACAATTTATAATAGCTAACCCCTGGAAGTGGCCTACATGTCCATCATTGTGTGAATGGATAAAGAAAATATGCTATTTACACAATGTGGAGTACCATTTTGCCATAAAGAAAAATAAACTTGAGTCATTTGTAGAAAAATAGATTTAAGACTATAATGTCAATTGAAATAAAAACACAGTCTAAATATTGCATGGCTTCTGCTGTTTGAGAAACCCAAAGTATAAGAAGGCAAAATAAATGACATTAATAAGAAGTAAGAAGATAGATTTTTTTTTTTTTTTTTTTTTTTTTTTTTTTTTTTTTTTGCGGCACCAGGGATTGAACTCACAACCTTGCACCTGCCTGACAGGCACGTAAGCCACTGAGCCAAACTCCTGGCCCCTAAGAAGATAGATGTTTATTAAAGGGGAATGAGATAAGGAGATGGAGTGGGCAAGGGAGGAGAGAAAGGGAATGTAAAAAGGAATTAAGATGAGTTTTGTACATGTACCAACTCCACACAAGTAATGTAAGCATTATAAATTGCAAACATACAAAATATAACGAACAAATGAATGAAATCATGAGGTGTGTGAAGGGGAAATGGAGGAAAAAGGAAAGAAGATGAAAAAAGAAAATAAGATGTATAGCCTTCCCATGAAGTAAACCCTGCCTAGCTGATCAGAAAGAGCCCCAGCCAGAAGAGAAACTATGTCTCCCATAAGCCAGCTGGTACCTGGGCTGAAAACCCAGTAGAGCACCACCCCTCATTCAGAGGACTCAGGGTGAGATGATAGCAACTGAGGGGAAGGGAATAGCTTGATGCTGGTATTGTTTGGCTGACTGTACAGGCCTGGGGCTGGTGGGCAGGGCATCTACCAGAAGGACAGAAGTGTGCATTGTGTCAACTGTGGGGAACATCCTCCTGTCTTGTTTTTGACATCCAATGTTTTGTTCCATTTTACTGTTTTGTTTTATCCCTGTGTCTGGTAACCTGAGCAACTATTCTGCAGATAGCAATGTGCAGTATTGTTCTCACTGCTTTGTTTTGCTCTGATTTATTGCTTTATTTTATTCAATGCTACGTTTTGATTGGTTTCTTTCTGTTTTGTTGGATTTTGTTTGATTTTGCTAGTTCTGATGGTATGGACAACTATTGTGAGGATAGCAAGGTGTATTATGACAGCCATTGTCAATTTCCTATTGTCCTGTTTTGAAGTTCTGTGCCACTTTCACTACTGTGTTTTGATTGGCTTTATTCTGCTTTGTTTGTTCTCTTTAAAATAAAAAAATAAGAAAAGAGAATCAAAAGTTCATAACTTACAGTAGGAGGAATAACTAGATATGACCAACACTTCAACTTGAGAAATAAGATTACAATTATAAAACAAAACAAACAAAAAATAAAAGATGTATAATGCACATGTACCAACTCCGTATAAGGTATGTAAATATTATGCACTACAAAAATGGACTAACACATAAAAAATAAAGACAACAGCAAGTTATATAAATACTGACTAGAAAAACATAAGAAATGATCACATACAACTATTTTAAAAACAAATTTAAAATTTATAGAAAATTATCACTTAAAAATTTTTAATGTATTTTAATTTTGTTATGCATATTTTCATTGTGTAAATTTTATAGACCAAGACATTTGGCTTTGATTTGCATTATTTCCTATATAATACTTCAAAAACGCTCTATAAAAATTTGTTACACACTTGTACTGAACTGAACACTTAGGTGATGTTTATTATTTTATTTTGCTATTGTCAATAATGTTTTTATTGAACTATGTATAAGACACTTTCTTTTTATTTACATTTATTTCTGCCCAACTGATTCCCTGAAGTAGAATAACTATCAAGGAGCATGAGTAATTTGAGGTTTCTTCATAAATATTACCAACTGTTTCCCAAAAGAAACACAATTCCTACAAGCTCTAGCAGTACCCATGTCACTCTGCCCTGGACAGTATTGATTGGTTTCATTTTAAACAAATCAAAATAATTCAAGAATAAAATCTAGGCTTATAAAATCTAGTAATTTATGTTATATTAGTTCCATTTCTTATCAATCTATCAAGCCAATCCATTCCCATTCATTACTACTGCAATTGCTTCAGATTTGGCCCTAAAATCTTGTTCTTTTGTGCAGTGCTAATATTTTGTAAGAGTTCCTGCCTTTACTCAGCTGTTTGCCTACTCTTTGTCAACACTTTAAAGATTATTTCCTAAAATTCTAATTTAATTCTGTACATAATATTTATAACATATCCTATAGATAACTTTGTATGCCCAATAAATACATGACAGACCCTAGTTACTTTATATAACATTTAGGAGTTACTTCACCTCCTCTAAAAATACTGAGCAAACAAAAACTTTGTATTCTGAGATGGTGCCAAATGCTTCCTCAACTCTCAGTTTCATGTTTTCATGCCACATTTATACCATTCTTGGTTTAATACTGTACCATGTCAACATTCTCACTCCTTGTTTAACTGTAAACTCAAAGAGGACAAGAATATGTTGATCTGTTTTGTTCACATAATGCCACATACACAACAGTGTGCCAACATAGTACAATAAAGTAAATTGATTATAAATGAGTTTTCCTTATTGCCCTTTGCTTGCAATTTCAGATATATTATCATAACTCTTTAGAGAAGTATTATTAATGTGTTGAGAGCCTCCAACAAAATTTGAGCCTTAGTTCTGAGAAGCAGGAAACTCTGTCTTAATGGGAAATGGGTGCTGGTACATATGGGGTTAACATAGTACTTTTCATGAAATATTTTTCTTACCTGACAGATGGTTTAAAACCTGGGTGTTCAACTTGCAACTGTGGCGTTTCTCACACAGGAAATTTTTATTCTGTCAGGTGCACTTGTGATTCTAGTCTAACTTGTGTACAGTTTATGCCTACCTAATACCTGGCTTTGTATCTTATTCTTCCTAGAATCCTAAGAACAACCCAGCCAGGGAGAAACCTTTAGCTCTTCCACTGGAATGTGCAAATTCAGTCTACCATAGAATTAGGAAATAATTTCAAAGATCTATACTTGCATATCCAGGCCAATAAAGGGTATAATGAGATAGGGCAGGCTTCTGTCTCCTCGTTATCCATGGAAAAATAAAGAATAAGGCAAGCAGAAAAAGACTGTGTACCAACCAGCAGTATATAATAGGAAATAGGGTATGGGTCACTTTAAACTCACAGGCAAATGTTTGAATGATCCACTTAGAGGAAATGTGGAAGCTGGGGTAGATCAATGTCTCTCAAATTTATAACTGGTCAGTGGCATGAGATATTTGATTCTGGTATAGACCTGGAAATTGTTTCAAGCACTACTTCTAGAATGAAAAAGTTAAATTTTTATTTAAAATAGGTGCCAAAACCCCTTAAATTAATATTAACATTAATATATGGGAATTATCAGTAAGTTATATATTTTCCTGGGTACATTGTACTTTGGGATTCTCACTTCTCTGAGTATCCTTTTCTTTTATTGTATGTCTAAGAACTTGCCTCTTCCAAGACAGTCTTAAAATGAGTTGACCTTTTCTCTATGAATACTTCAAACTTGCTGAAAGATTCTGCTCCATAGTCTCTATGGAACTTTTTGAGAAACTCTATTTTAACAAATATCTTGATCCCTTCCTTTCCATACTTTCTAGTTTACTGATATTCCCTAAAAGGGCTTTGTCTTACAACCATATGAATCAGCCTTTGCTGTGACAATATTTGCTAGAACAAGAAAAGGACCACTTGAAA
>RJWM01035517.1:0-18856 GCA_004363535.1 Dasyprocta punctata
TCTCAGTGAACTAAATAAGTCACACATATGTAACGATCGCATCGTTGCACTGGTGTGATGAACTGAAACAAAATCTATGTATATAAAAAATCAGTTGGGACAGTCAGAGAAAAAGAATTTTGAGTGAAATGTAGTTTTCTCAGGGTCATCTTCAGACTGTATTTTTAATGTGAAATGTTTATTTGAAAACAATAGGGTACTCATAACAAAAAAGACAGTCATATAGCAGGTTTCTCTTGATACATTGAGGCAAAAGTTTTGTGCTAATAATTTGTTGGATAATGTTTCATGTCTATATTTTTTATCTTAAATAATTTCTGGGAATATAGTAATATACAATGTGCTGATAATTATTACTGTCTCATTGGCTGGTTGTGAAATTGTTTTGTTTTGATTTCTTATTTTCCTTTTGTTAAAAAATAAATCCTAGTGCCCTTGATCCTAGTATTGCACCATGGATATCTATTATATAGTCTAGATCCAGCTACCTCTGCAAAAGCCCCACCTATGACCGATTGAGGCTTTGGGGGAACAGCGAGATATAAGTCATAACATTCTACCCCTGCCCCCCACAAAGACTCATGCACATGCCTTTATGCAGAAGGCATTTAGTCCATCTCTGAGAGTCGCAAAGTCCTAACAGTTTCAGCATTGCTGGAAAGTCCAAGTCCAAAGTCTCCTCTGAGATTTAAGGCCAACTCTTAGTTGTGAGCCCCTGCACAGATGAAAAGAAAGTTAAACACTTCCAGTATTCAGTGGCACAAGATAGACATTTCCACTGCAAAAGGCACAGACTGGAGGACAGCAAGGAATGGAAGAAAGCAAGACCGAAATCCAGCAGGGCAAACATTACATCCCACAGTCCCAGCTCCAGCATCCCAGCCATCTGGGGCAGGAAGTGAACTTCCAAAGGCTTGGGTGGTTCCACCCCTATGGCACTTCTGGTGGTGGTGGCCCCCACGGTTTCTCTCTCGGGCTGGTTCTACTCCCTCCTTGCAGCTTTTCTCGGACTTCTGGCTTCTCCACTGCACCTTCAGCTTCGTCCTCACAGCGTCACACACTGCTCAATCAGGTGCACACTGCCTGGCCTCCCAGGCCTTCTTCTGAAGTCTGGGTGGAAGCCTTCCTGACCCCACAACTCTTGCATTCTGCATGCACCTAAAACCCGTGCCACATGGATGAGGCCAAGGTCTGCTGCCAGCTGGAGAAGTAGCCAGGCTTCCTTCTCCCTTGGCTACAGGGGTCCAGTGCCTATGAACCACATCCTGAGAGCAACTGCCCTGGGGTGCCACCCCACCATTCTGGAACCTGGTGCTCTGGGCCTCTCGCCTCAAAGTGAAGTCCTTCACCTTCGCAACTCTGGGACCGCGGAGTCCTGTTTGTCCTTGTGATGCCCTCAGACCATCTTTTCTGTTCCTCTGTTCCTTCTCAGCAATCCAGATCTCCTCAACTCTATCTTTAAAATCCATAACTTGACTGGAGCGTCTTTTTTGGCCAAACTCACAACACTTTAAATCATACTGCTGGGCTCTTTGTTCTAAATTCTCAACATAGATATGGCTAAAATCCTCCATCAGCAGCCATGCCACAGCCTCAATATAAGCCTCCCTTGACTATTTCTTCTGCCTAACTAATTAGTCTGCTGCCCTTAATCTCAGTGTCAGAAAAAGTCCCTGGACAGGAGCAAAATGCAGACAAACTTTCTGCAAAGCCATAACACACATCATCTGGAGTCCAGCACCCAGTGCAATCCTTCTTTCCAGCAGAAACCTCCTGAGCCTGGTCTTTACTGGCAGGCTGTCTATCAGCTTTCTGGTCTTCTGAGCTCTGACCAGAATCTCCTACACAGAACAGCCTAAGGCATTCCAGTGCTACTTTTTCAATCAGCATCTCCAAACCTTTCCAAACTCTTCCCACAAGCCATTCCCAAAGGTTCCTAAACCACATGGTCAAGTACAGTCATAGCAATGACCCCACTCCATTGGTATCAAATTCTTTTTTACCTCTCATTGCTGAGATACAATACTCAACACCGAAATTAAAAGGGGAAAGATGTATTTAGCTCAAAGTTTGTAGAAGTCAGCCAGACGTGGTGGCACACGCCTTTAATCCCAGCACTTGGGAGACTGAGGTAGGTGGAGTGTTGTGAGTTCAAGGCTGGCTTGGGCTACAACGTGAGCACAAGGTTGGTCTGAACCACATAGCGTGACCCTGTCTCAAAGAACTAGGGCCAGGAGTTTGGCTCAGGGGCTTAAGCGCCTGCCTGGCAGGCACAAGGTTGTGAGTTCAATCCCCAGTGCCACAAAAAAAAAAAAGTTTGTAGAGGTCTCAGTCCACAATCAGCTGGCTCCAGCACAGGGTGGCATCACAGAGGAGAAACAGTTCATGGTGGGCAGAAGGCAGCAAAGCAACAAGGAATGATCACAGCTCTTTCTATCCCTTATATCTTCTCCAGGCTACTTAGGGCACACAGCACTCACACCCTGAATCCTAGAGCCATTGATCCCAGCATTGCACCACGAAGCAATCCCAGGATCACATACTCTAGATCCAGCCACCTATGACTGCATGAGGCTTTGGGGGGACATCTAGACACAGCCATTACAACCTCACCATTTTTTCAGTCCTACATTAACCCAGAAATCCCTCAACCATCTTGGAGAGGGTAAGGCAGAGATTCCACACTAGGTCTTGTTATGGTAGCACCCTTAAAATGCTGGAAAGAAAGAAATAAGAATGTAAATAGTGTCACTGGGTACATTTGCATTCTGTTTTTCCTTATTTTCTTTGTTTCCTTTTTTGTTTGTTTATTTGTTTGTTTTTGTTTTAAGACTGGGACTCACTATGTAGTCCAGACTGAACTTGAACTCACTGTGTAGCCCAGGCTGGCCTCAAACTCTTGGTGATCCTCCTACCTCAGCCTCCCCAATGCTGGGATTTACAGGTGCACAGTACCATAACCACTCTTATTTTCAAAATGCTTTAATAAATGCATACTTTTGCAATTACAAAAATTTAAGTATACTTGAAAAAGGAATGAGCCAATAAACAGACACATTCACATACGCACACACACCCCAGAAATTGTTCACTTAGAGCTATCGAAGTCAAGACACAGAGCTCAGTGTGGTGACATATACCCATAATCCCAGCATTTGGGAGACTGAGGCAGGCTTGCATTGAGATCAAGGCCAGCCCTGGCTACACAGTGAGTTCAAGGTCAGCCTGAGATCCTGTGTCAAAAAAAAAAAAAAAAACACAAGCCCAGTCTGGGTTTAAAGTCTCCACAGCTCAGTTGCAGCAAATGGGCATCAATTTCCACTTATGCAGAGGGCCTGAAGTACAGATACGCCAGCTCTCGGGTGCTGCCAGCAGTGCAGCATTCCAAAGCCTGGGTCCCAGAGACAGACTGACCCTCTACAGGGTTCCAGAACACATTTCGCCTGTCCTTCGTGGAAGCAAGCCTAACCCCACTTCACAAGACTTGCCTCCTTTGCCCTCCTCTCCACTGCATTCCCAAAGGGAACTCACTGGAGGTAAGGAGGGGAGCTGTGATCATGTCTGATAAAATTGGGTTTTAGAGTTGGGTATGAAGGTGCACGCCTGCAATTCCGACAGTCTGGAGGCTGAGGCAGGAGTATCTGTTGGAGTTTGAGGCCAGCCAGAATTACATAGTGAGACCCTCTATCAAGCCCCTCCCCTCAAAAAAAAAAACACACACTTCTTAAAAACAGGTTTTAGAGTGTTGAACCATTCACAGTGGTCTTGCAGCCACAGAGGCAGCCTCCACACAGCTGACAGAGTCCAGCGACTCTGAACAGCCAGGTGGGCGCTGGCCGGTCCGCAAAGTCACGCACAGAGCCTGGGGACCCCCACCCTCATCCCCTCCTCAGCTCAGGACGACGTCAATGTTCTGCGGAGAACCTCCACGAAAACAGTCTGCTTTTTGTTCTCATCTATTAATAACAGCAGTTTTGAAATGCTATTTAAGTCTTCTATTGTTATTTGAGCTGTTCATGGATTCGGTGCCCAGCCGCACTGCTTGGGGCAGCAGGGACCGCGTCCCACCCGAATCTGTGTCCCCCTGAGGCCCAGCCACTCACCCCTTCCATTTGCCTTTTTGTTTCCCTGATTGAGAGGCCCAGCACCCCGCCGCCCGCGATCTTCCGGGATCTTCCAGCCCAGCCCAGGCTGGCGCCCCTGCGGCTCCCGCAGCGGCCGGGCCCGTGCGCGCGCCCGCGCGCGCACCCACACCCCAGCACAAGTGTCTTAATATTACTTTTATCAGCAGCTATATTTGGCAACTTTTCTCCGTCGCATTAGAGAAGACACATTCCCAAATGTTACAAAGGGAATCTGCCAAGTGCAACAGCTAGAACAGAAAAAATATTGTTAAAAGCGGGTGTAAACTCTCTCCCTGTGCCCCCGGGTGCGCAGGGTTCACGCAGGGCAGAGAGGCTGGGCTGCAGGGGCGGCCGCAGCTCCGGCCCGTGGGGACCTCAGGCAGGGCCGGGGGGTTGGAAGGCAAACCCCGGGTGGCCCCAGTTCCTCTCCTCACTTAGAGAGGCCCGTCGGCCACCTCTGCCCGGCGTCGCACTCTTAGGGAGACCCGAGCTCAGCACATTAATTTAATAATTATTTAGAGAGCACAAGGGAGGACTCGAGCTCTTGCAGAGACGATTAAAAATGGGGGGAAAAAAGAAATCTGAAATCAACAAAAAAACAAGCTGAAGGCACCAGAGGTTTCTGAATAACATCTTCCCGGTTAAACAATTTTAAGAATGCCATAATGCCAAAGCAGCCCCCGCACGCCAGCTCCCACACAAACGCGCTCTTTCCCGCAGCCAAGAAGCGCAGAGCGACGCCGAGGCAGGAGTTCTGCCTTCTCTTCTGCAGCGGCTCCATCCGGGGAGATCGCCGTGACCCTCGCCTCCCAGGAGCGCCGGGGCCACCTGCGGGGGCTGCAGGGCCGCGGGGCCGCGGGGCGCACCCGACACGGCAGCCAGCCGGGGCTCCCGGCAACCTCCGTCGCACACCGCCCTCCGAGCGGACGCCTGACTTCCAGAACCGGCGTGCCCGCACAGACCGAAAACTCCAGGCCTGCTGAGCCTGGCCAGCAGCGCGGCCCCTGCGCCTTTCCCGATGCAGCAGACGGGATCAGACGCTGCTGCTCACCCATCTCATTACCACGGAGAACTGCAGGGCTGCAGGGCGCAGCTCAGCGATGGAGGGCTTGCCTGCCGTGTGCGAGGCCCTGAGTTCAAGCCCCAGCACTGCGGAAAGAAGAAAGAGAGAGACAGGCTGCAAGCACAGCTCGGTGGTAGAAGGCTTGCCTGCCACATACAAGGCCCTAGGTTCCAAGAGCCACCGGGCAAGGGGAAGAATCACAGACGACCCCCAAGTAGTCAGAAAGGATCGAGTTTCTTCTTTCAAAAATCACCATGGTGGCAAACACCTATGGTGCCAGGACTCTGGAGGCTGAGGCAGGAGGATCACTGCAAGTTTGTGGCCAACCTGAACTGCATAATGAGACCCTGTCTCAAAAACAAAAAACAAAACAACAACAAAAAATCACCTGCTTTCATATTAACAATTCATAAAATATAAAACCATATCCAATAAGCCAAAAAATAAAATCATCAAGATAGGAAAAGTTATCAAGAGGAACAGGCAGAAAGAGTAAGATAAGCAAGAAGAAAAAAACCAGGTGTGGTGGCACACACCCATAATCCCAGCACTAGAGAGGCTGAGGCAGGAGGATCACGGCAGGTTCAAGGCCAGCCTGGGCAGAGGGGGAAGGGAGACCCGGGAGCGCCCGCCTCAGCCGCCCGCTCCAAGTGAGAAGAGCCAGCCCGGCCACTGTCGATACTCAATGTGCCGTTTCTCCACGCAGCTCCGCTGTGCTCCGTCCTTGTCTTGACACAGGCACCCAGTGAAGATGTCATCAGGGAAATCATTTATTCCACTTCTCCAAGCACCCCCTGTGCCCGACAGGAGCCTCTTCTGAATCTCCCGCCTTCCTCCAAGGCAGAGGCACGGGCCTCACAGGGGCCTTCGCGCAGCGACGCCAGCAGACAGCTCCCAGGCCGCCGTGTGCCTTGGCTTCATGATTTAACTGGATGCTGTGAATTCAAGGGAGAGCGCATCTGCAAGGCACCGGGGAGAGGGGAGAGGGGAGAGGGAAGAGGACCACCCCTGAAATCCCAGCACTCAGGAGGCTGAGGCAGGAGGGGGTCAAAGGCTGGAGGCCGGCCTGGGCTACACAGGGTCACCTGAGAGGTACAGACCAGGCGAGGCCACCGGGCAGAAGGCAGGAGCAGCCTGAGCTGGGCCAGCCCGGGGAAGCCCTCGAGGAGCAGGCTTGGAAGTGGGCGTCTCAAAGGGGAGCTGAGTGAACTCGGTGCACAGCGGGAGGCGGGGAGACGGACAAGGTACCCGTGCCCAGCCTGTAGCAGACTTTGCATCGCAGCTGCTGGGAACAGGAGACCCCTGGGACAGCAAGGAGGGGACGGATTGGGGGGACAGCACAGGGCACACCTCAAGGCTCGATAAGCAAGTGGAGGCACAAGGGAGCGGCGGCACCCAAGTGCCCAGTGCCACCTAACGCGAGGACAGGGACGGCGGCCATCGGGGGAGCACAGGGCACACGCCACACGTGCCCGGTGACGGGCAGCCCCCGAGCTAACTGGCCTGTGCCCTTCAAGAGTCAAGGTCATGAAAGACAGACTGCCTGCGGCACCAGCTCGGAGGAAAACAATGCCACCGAGAGCCCAGGGGGCTCCTGGACTAAATGGTTTGCTTTCTTTTTAAAAGATCTTTTCTACTCTTTTTCTATCAAGGACAACTGGTGACCCTTGATCCCATCTGTGGATTGGATAATAGTACTAAATCAATGTCAAGTCTGATTCTGACACTTGTTTTGGAAGAAAATGTCCTTTTTTAAGAAAAAAACATACACTTGGGTAGTTAGGAGGATCACGGTACACCATGCCTACATTATTCTGAAGTGGTTCAGGAAAAAAATTACAACACAAGCGCGTGTGTCTTCACGTCTACACGCATGTGACACACAGACACGGTGTCACGGGGCGGGGGGACCGCCCAAGAGCAGGAGGGAAAGCGTGCCCGGCCTGCGGAGCGGGTGCCGTGGGGACTGCAGCGGCTGTGGGGCACAGACGGAGGCCAGGCAGGGGAGGGGAGCAGGCGGCCTGGACAGGAAGACGGCAGCCAGCAGAAGAGGCTGCGCACGGACAGACCCCGGAGAGTTCGTCCCCGCAGCGGGGCCCGGGGTCCCCAGCAGCCCCGTGTGCTGTGTGAAGGAAACTGAGTATTTGTCTTTTTCTGTGGTGCTGGGGATGGAACTAAGGCCCTGGGCCTGCAGCACGTGCCAATCTACCACCTAAAAAGTCCTCAATCACGCCGGCCACGCCAGGCAAGGTCAGTGGCCACACGTGGCCTGCGGCTGCCGCACAGGAAGCACTGACATAAAACACTTCCCTTGCCACAGAAAGGGCGAGGACACAGCATGGGGCCTCACACAACTTCCCACGGGAGGGCGACCCCAGGGCATGGCAGAATGGGGGCTGGGGTGCCACAGTGGAGGTGGGGAGCCAGGAGGAGGGCACAGGCGCTCCTGCCCCAAGGTCAGGGACGGGGGGGGGATGGAGGGGCCAGGAGCACCCCGAGGCTCGTCTGCAGGAAGGGCTTGGAGACATCTTATTTTGAGAACAAGGAGGTAAGAGGAGAATGTTGGGGTAGCAAGGAGGACACAGGGAGGACGCAGAGCACGCGCAGGCCCGGGCGCACGCTGCGCCGCGGGCCGTCCCCACCCTTATCAGTGTGGGGAACGCCCGACACGTTTAAGTGATGTCAACTCTGGGGCAGCCTGGACTCTACGCCGGTGCAGAGGGAGCTGAGGTGTGACAGAAGGGCAAGACCTCAGCGAGAGAAATCAGAGCCAGCACGATCGGCAGCGGAACCAGGGCCAGGGCTTCTGCTGGGTGCCACCAGGTCGGGCTGGAAGGAGACACACAGGAGACAGAAGAGGAGGAGCCCAACCTGTCCCGACAAGGACTCCACACTGCAGGCGTCGGGAGCGGCTGGCTACCCCCGTGCTCCTGGTGGAGGGAGGGCACCAGGAGGGGCTACAGGACGGCCACAGCAAGTAAGCAGAGTCCTCCGTGGAAAGAACCCCCGAAGTAGGCAGAAACCCACGCTCTAGATTTGGGAGACGGAAAGATTCCTAAGACTGAGCACACCCTAGATGCTAGTGGTGGAAGTAAAGTGAAAACTGAAGCCACAGGAGTTGGCCCTGAGTAATGCTGAGGTCAGCGGATTAGAAGACCCTCTACGTAACCCCAAAGTCACCAGCGAGCACCAAGGCCAAGAGCACAAAGCCCGCCGTCCTTCGAGTTGCCGGCTCACTTATCCCTTCAGCATGGAGCGAAGTCAACACCAAACCCAAGTGAACAAGAGAATCACCAGGGTGCTGTTTTCTCTCTTCCTCCTACCTTCCCTGTTGCTCCTACTTCTTATTTTGTGGTTTGTTTTTAAAATAAGGATTTTGACGTTCTCACCCACCCTGATGATTTGGTATACTTAAGAGCCTAATGAGTCATGTTTTTCAAAATGTTCCAGGCGATTCCGAGGAGCCACCAGGGTGGGAGTACGGAGCCAGCGGGAAGCAGGAGGGTCCCCCACTGGGCAGACAGAGCCACCTGGGAAGAGCGGGCTTGGCTGGTAGTTTGGAGGTGGTACTGGGAGGAAGGTGACGAGCATCCTTGCTCAGGTGAGAGGGCAGCAGAGAGGGTTAGTCTGAGAAAAGCCTGGGTGCCAGGGGATGGAGAGGAGACTGATGTGGAGCTGGAAAAGCAGACACACAGCAGTCCGGCTGCAGGCTGGAGTCACACAGCCCAGCACCCTGCAGAGAGGAGGCCGAGGAGTTTGCTAGTGGGGCTTGCAAGCACAGTGACGTCTAGCTCATTTGAGGCGCAGTAGGTCTGAATTCCTGGCCCAGCCGCGAGGATTTTTCTGCGAGTCACTGGATTACTGATGTGTAAACCATTAACAGTTACTAAGCCTTCAGGTCAACAAGCGTGCAGAAGCTTCCTCATTAACACTGACAACTTTGCCCAACCCACATTTTTAGACAGAGGCAGCCAGATCCGGATGCACACGGAGGGTCTTCTGGAGGCTGAGAGCCGGAAGGGGCAGCCCAAGCGCCCTGCGAGGTGGGGAGAGGGCACCCCCGCGTCCCTCCTGGCGGAAGAGGGAAGTCTGCCATGGAGAATGTGGAAAAAAGCCTGAGTGTCTTTTTTAGTACCAGTCGGTGCTAAAATTAGAAGAGGAACCACAGCCTATGAGACACTCCTTACACACACACGCACACACACACACATATGCACACACGCCATGACGGAGCTCGGAAAGCAGATACAATGTCCAAGTCCCACGGATGGTTCTCAAGAAAGCAACATATTTACTCTCCCGAACCTCTAATCAGACATGTTGGCCACTGCTTCCGAGAAAGCTGCACTTCGACAGATTGAAACCAGTCTAGCATTATTTCCGATCACTCCGATGAAATAATTCCTAACCCCGGCATATACAGACTTTAAGCTGAGGGTGCGCGCGTGCGCATTCCCTGTCTTACACATACACACACACACACACATCTCCTCATGCACATTGAAGAAATGACTCACTTAATTTGCAGCTGTCTGCCACTACTGGGTTTTGATTTTACCTGTTCAAAGTTTCCTATGAGCTCAACTACAGGAAAGAAGTACTCGGGAGCCTTAAACCCGATTTTGCTCACGACTTTGGGGGCACCCAGGGGTTTTAACCTGTGCATTTTAAGAAGCCACTCTGCCGCCCTCATTCTGCGCTCTCCGTCATCTTCCGCAGGGCAGTGACACCCCTTACCCCTTCGGGGGTCGGTTCCAGGAAACCCCTCGCGGAATAAACACGGTTGAGCTTTGCAGACCCAGCACCTGCCGAACCGAACCGTACTTTGGGCCATCCCTGGGCTCGCAGCACAACACAACCGCGCAGGACCCAAGCCCCTCCTGTCTAAAGAGGAGCAGGGTTAACCGGCCCAAGGTCACTCGGCCCTGAGAGTGGGACGGGGCCGCGCATCTGCCCCGGCGACCCGCGCACCGCCCCGCGCCGCGATGGTCCCCGGAGCCCCCGCCGGTCCGCGAGCATGCTGCCCACGCCGCGCCAGTGCGCCCCGCGCCCAGCTCCACCCTCCGGCCAGCATGCGGTTCACCGTGGGCGAGGCGAGGCGAGGCGCGGCGCGGCGTCGTCCCCGGCAGGCGGCCGGGCGCGGCGCTCACCGGCGCGGGCCGCTCTCCGGCGTGGCGGGCTCTGCGGGCTCCGGGCTGCGGCCGCGCCGCGGGGAGCGCCGGCCAATCAGCGCGCGCGGCCGCGGCTGGCGGCGGGGGGCGGGGGGCCGCGTTGCCTGGACGCAGTTGCCAGGCACCCGAGCCGAGGCGTCCCCGCCCGCCCGCCCGCCAACCGCGCCTCCCCCCGCGCGCCGCGCCCGAAATAGCCGCTCCGCGTGGCTGCCCGGGTCCGCGGCCGGGCGGGGGGCGCGCGCGCCCGGAGCTGCGGAGGTCGGGGTCTGCCCGGCGCCAGGGAGAGGAACGCCCTGGGGCGGCAGGGGAGGCTCCCCGGAGCCCCAGCATCCCGCTCTTACGAAACCTCTGGCCCGCACAGACAGTGGCCCGCCCTCCCCGCCCCGAGCCCGGAGAAGCGCGCGCGGGCGCACGCCCCACCTGTGCAGGTGAGCGAGCCCGGGGCTCCGGGGTCACCTCGCCGCGCGCAGCGGGGGCGCCTCCCCTCCGCGCGCCGACTCCAGGTCCCCGGCTCCGCGCGCGGCCACCATTCCCTGCCCGCGTGGGCGGCAGCAGCGCGGGGACCACCTCAGCCCGCCCGCCCGCCCGCGGCGTCTGGCTCAGGCCGCCCCCCCAGGGCTCTACTTACCCAGACGTCGGGCTCCGCGCCGCGCGCCCGGCCCCCCATCCCCGGCAGGAGAGGAAGAGCGTGACGGGTAGGAGGGACCCGGCGGCGAGTCCCGGGGCGCGCGCGAGTGTCTGTGTGTGTGTGTGCGCGCGCGCGCGTGTGCGCGCTCTTGGGTATCCCGCGGCTGAGTCCCCGCCTGGGAAATCTGGTAATGCCCCCAGCCGAGGGCTCCTCCATTCAGTCTACAGCCTTTATTGAACGTCTGCCAAGCGCTGGAAACTGTTTATCTCTAAGACACAAAGGAAGACAAGCGAGACGAGGCGGGCGCGCGGCGCTCCCTCGGAGCCTGCAGCGTGGCCAGCGTTCATCCAGCAGACACGCGTGTGACACAGGTTCAAAGTGCCGCTGGGGCCGCGCGGCCGGCTCTGCGTGCTGGACGCGGGCGGGCCGTGACCCCGCAGCGGCCCTTGCGCCCCGTAAGCGCTCCGTGACTACCGTCGTCGTCCTCGCCGTGCCTACCCGCAGCAGTGAAGTGTGTGCTATCGTGACGGCTGTATCGCTGGGTTTCCCAGGGGCTCTCTGCCACTTCAAATATCTGTGAAACAGAAGCAGTGTGCCACCGTTTCTGGAAGGACACAGGCGTCCCCAGAAAGCACCTGTCCGCACCAGGGGGCCCAGGGAGAGTTCGGAACGTTTCCTCCTGTCCCCACCAGCCTCCCTCCTAGGATGGGGAGAGCCGAGCTTTGGCACACCTCCTGGACAGGAGACTTCGGGGGACCTCGGAGCGTGACTTTAGTCCTTTATGTGCTGCAAGATTCCCTCAGCTCCAGGGTAGTAAAGCTGAGGGGTCCTGGCCACGTGGACACACCCCTACTTAGGCTGATGTTAATTTCCTTTTTATGATTAGCGCTGATTTGGCTGGGGACATAGCTGAGTAGCAAAGCGCCTGCCTAGCATGCGTAGGGCCCTGAGTTCAATTCCCAGTACTAAAAAAAACGAGAATCAGCACCAAGTAACAAACAGGACACCAAAATTTTTACAAATTCACTAATTAGAGCAGTTACAGTTCTTTAAACACTTGATTCCTCGAGTCCTGAGGTATCAAAGCAATCTCAAAATCAGGCCTGTGACATCCCATTTCTGACCTACCTTTTTCTCTCTTTCCAAGCAATTTGTTCCGAATCCTGAGATGAAATTGAATGCACAAGGATTTAAGCTTGCCGTAATTTCTTTGCCACCTTTTACTATTCCTGTAAGATAAATTGCAATCGAATATCCATTTTTCCAGAATTCTTTGCATTGGTGCTCATTATAAGAAATAGATTTTTTTCTCTCTCTCTCTCATTAATTAAAAAGCCATGATATTTTTAATTTTTAATTTTTTTAACAATCTGTGATTTATCACAAATTATTTTATGCTAGTGTAGTTTAATAAAATGGCTTCATCGAAAAGAGCAAGTACAAACTTGCCGGCTGTAACACAAGTCACCAACCAGCGTTAAACATAAATAATCTGCGCATCGTGTGTACGGACCAGTGGTGGCAAATCTAGGGCACTCGTGCCGCAGGGGGCGCTCTTTTCAGGCTGAACTGCAGGGTTGGCGCTTTGTTGTAAGTGGGTTTGGGGTTGCAGTTTGGGCACTCCTCTCAGAAAGGTTTGGACCCTGGCGCAGACATTGTCGGGGTTTTTTTCTTTAATTTGTTGCGTGGCTGGGTTCTGGTCCCTTCTCTGCGTGCCCCTGTCCCGAAGATGAAGTGCCCCAGGAGAGTTCTGGAAGCTTTAGGCTGTAGGGAAGTCTCCAACCTCATCCACCCTACTTTGATCTAAGAGGATTTGGCCTGAAACAGCTCCATGTAGATTTCACGTGACACGGTAGCGCTCCATCCCCAGAGATCTGCTGGTGCTCCCCAGCCCACGCGAGGTTCAGCATGGAAAAGTTACCTTTCCCGAGTCATGTTTCTGTCATTTCTGGCCTACACACGTTTACACTGCCTTCTTGCCGGTCAGGGAGCCGTGTGTTCAGTGTATTACTAAAAACAAATAGTAAATTTTCAATGGAGATATTTGTGTTAAGCATAAATAAAAGTTTTTAAATATTCACATTAATAAATTTGAAGACAGTAAAGGAAGAAAAGAAATGTGCGGACGACTGTGAGGCCTGCAAGCTGGGCCCCTCGGAGACGGTCGAGGGCCTGCATGGATCAAAGCTTTCGTAAAACATCCTGGTGGGCCGCAGGGCCGAGAGCGCCGTGAGACCGGGAAGGGAATGAACCACGAGCAGCGGTCACGCCGAGGGGCCCGAAAGAGGAGTGGGGGGGAGAGGGTCCCCAAGGGGAATAATGAGGAAGGGAGAGATGCAGAGCTGGGGACCACATCCGAGGGGCGCACGGAGAAGGGCTCCAGGGTGGACGTTTGCAGGTGACTTGGGGAGCAGAAAGCCACTGGGGACGTTTAATGAGTATTTTTCAGTCACCAGACTGCTGCAAGGTCGGAAATGACAGGTGGCAGGAGACAGGCGAGAGAGGCACTTGTTGCCCTTTTAGAGAATTTCTCCGTATAGCGAAGGTGACAGGCGACCGCACAGACCAGTCTCACGCGGTCTTCAAGACAGCCAGGAACTGTCTTCGCCTTTATAGCTACTGCTAGGAAGAAATGGAAAGCATAATACATTATTGTGCCCGGCATGGTGGCACGCCTGTAATCCCAGCACTTGGGAGGCTGCGGCAAGAGGATCGTTGCCACTTGGAGACCTGCCTGGGCTACAAAGTGAGCTCAAGCCCAGCCGGAATTGCATAGTGAGACCCTGTCTCAAAAAGACAAAGCAAGCAAACAAACAAACAAACAAACAAACATTATTGTGCACCCGGGAACAATCAATTCTGCCATATCTGTTTCCTTTTTAAAATGTTTCATCATTTAAGAGAAATCTTATATTGAGCAAAGGTGGGGCTCAGACTTTGGGACATTACCCTCTTCACAAACTAAAAGCTTGTGTCAACAACCTGTTAACACACATATTATTCTTTATGCTTTTTTTTTTTTTTTTTTTTTTTTTTGCGGCACCGGGGATTGAACTCACAACCTCGCGCCTGCCAGGGCAGGCGCTTAAGGAACTGAACCAAACTCCCGGCCCTGGTTTTTCGAGGCAGGGTCGCACTGTGTAGCTCAGGCCGGCCTTGTGCTCGCGTTGTAGCCCAAGCCGGCCTCGAACTCACAACGCTCCGCCTACCTCAGCCTCCCGAGTGCTGGGATTAAAGGCGTGCGCCACCACGCCCAGCTTTTATGCTTTCTTTGTTCTTGTTGATACTAGTAACATAATTAGAGAAATACCTTTCCCCTCTTCTATGGAAACATAAGGGGTTTTTCACGTTTTGAATATTTAGTAGTTGGCTTATTTTGCTAATTTCTTTCATGAATAGGCTAGTCCTCTTAAATGTGTTTTACTCACGACTTTGTTGCTGTCTATCCATCACACAATTTTTTTTTTTTTTGAGACAGGGTCTTACTATGTATCCCAGGCTGCCCTCAAACTCACAAAGATCCTCCTGCCTCAGGCTCCCAAGTGCTGGGGTTACAGGTGTGTGCCACTATGCCTGGCTATCACACAAAGACTTTTTTTTTTGTTTTTTCTTTTTGACATCTCTTTAGGTCACTAAGTTGCCCCGGCTGGGCTTGTGCTTTGGTCAGCCTGCCCCAGCTCTCACAGTGCTAGGGTTGCAGGTGTGCGCCACCATGCCCAGTTCCCCAAAGGTTTCTTAAAGTACCTGCAGCTAAGGCGCAGCCAGCGAGGAAGCATAAGCTATCAGGAAGGCCCTTTCTGAGAGCACAGCACTCCTGTCTGGAATACAAAGAGGACCAGCTCCACCTCAGAAGGCAGGTACGGTGCATACACCTGAGACCCTGTGCTACTTACTGTGTGAGACAGAAAGACTTGGTTCACAGGGGTTGTGGCCGGAAGTGCTAGAGTAACTTCGGAATTAAAACCGACTCACCTTCGGTGGACCCTGACCTCACTCGAGGTCTACACAAGCAAGCCTCACATAAGCCAAGCTCTTGTTCCGGTTTCCTGCCGAGCAGTACACTATCAGGCGGTGATCTCTGTAGTTGGGGAATTAAAAGACAGCGTTCACTTCCGTACAGCAGCAGGGCAGGGCCATCCCCACTTCACACAGGTGTGAGACGCGCCACGCCAGGTCCCACTGGAGCCAGGCACGGAGAGCCAGGGTCTCTGACCCTGTCCTTAGGGAAGATGCTGCTGTGTGGTTAACCTTGGATTCTTTGCAGCAGTCTCACTTTCTTGAGTGTTGCATTCAATTGCTGTTTCTCTCCGTCCCTTTAGATGCGCACCCAGGATGAGTGCCCTGCTCACCGCTGCTGGCCTCGGGGGCACACCTGGTGTTTGTGTGTCAAGCCCTCTGCCAGAGCTTTATTGCGTATTTGATTTCTTCCTTGTGACCATCCATGAGTAAACCGAGGCCCAGAGGCCTCGTGTGGCTTAACCCAGTCCCATGCCAATAAGTGCTAGAGCTGCAGTGGGACCCCGGGCACCTCTGATGTCACAGCCATTGCCTTTCACCAGGTGGCCACTTGCTTCCACAACCACCTGGGCTAAGGACGTGGTGGCACACGCCTGTAATCCCAGCACTCAGGAGGCTGAGGCAGGAAGATCACTGTGAGTTTGAGGCCAGCCTGGGCTACACAGTGAGTTGGAGGGCAGCCTGAACTACATAGAGAGACCCTGTCTTAAAAAAAAAAAAAAAAAAAAAAAAAAAAAAAAAAAAAAAAAAAAAAAAAAAAAAAAAAGAGAAAGAGAGAGAGAGACAGAGAGAGAGGAAGAAAGAAAGAAAACACTCCTAATCTCCTCAGCTGAAGTATGTAGCATAATGAAAACTGGATAAATGTTGGTTCCTTTCCCTCTTCCTTCCAAAAGCAGCATATATTGAAGTAGGAATGATAACATAAAAAATTATTGAGGGATCAATTAGTCTCAATAATATCTGACTTGAACATCTTCTTAAATAATGAAACTAAAGCGAGTTCTTCATAAGGACGTGCATGCCAACAGAAGATGACAGAGTATCCACAGAGGGTCCTTCGCTCCTTAACCATGTCAGGACAGGGGGCGTAGCTCAGAGGCGATGCCTGGCTAGCGTGCTCACAGGCCTGAGTTTGACTCACAGAACTGCAAAAATAAATCAATATCACTATAGATAGCACATTTTCTGCATTTATAAAACTAATATCAGGCAGTTGCTCTCTCTCTCTCTCTCTCTCTCTCTCTCTCTCTCTCTGTATACATGTGTGTGGGGGGGATTTTGGGGATTTTTTCCCTGTATTTTGAGACAGGGCCTCACTATGCAGTTCAGGCTTACCTTGAACTCACTACGTAGCCCCAGCTGGCCTTGAACTCACAGTGGTCTCAGCCTCTCAAGTGCTGAGATTACAGGCATGTGCCACCATGCCTGGCTTTGTTTTATTTATTTATTTATTTATTTTCTGAAACAAGGTCTTGCTGCATAGTTCAAGCTGGCCTTGAACTCACTGGGTATTCCAGGCTAACTTCAAACTCACAGTCCTCCCGCCTCAGCCTCCTGAGTCCTGGGATCCCAGCTATGCCCTGCCCCACCCACAGTGCAGTTGTTGCTACAAAGAGGAATGTCACACTGTAGTTGTTATTTTAAACTTATACAACTCACTATTATTTTCTCGTGAGACCTAGTCAAAAAACCCAAAAGCTGATTAACATCAGCTCAACCCTTACGCCTTACCTGTGGAGACAGAACACAGAAATTATTCAGCTTCAGTCCCTCCTCGAGTTATTACTGACATGACACGGCTTGGAAAATCTGAGTCTCCTTGTGGCACCAGCCATGCCCAGACCCATCGCTGCCGTGACCCGGGTGCGATGCTTAACATCCCGGGGCCCTCTGGGCTGGGGTTCCCGTCTCCCCAGCGCATGGCCTCTGAGTCCTTCCCGCCCATCTCTGTGACTCAGCTGAAGGAAAGAGCCCAGGGGCTTGGAGCCACGGGGAGGGGTGATGTGGTGTCCCTGTCCCGTCCTCTCAGCTCCTTCCCCTCCCAGGACGGCTGTGCAGACAGATGTGACCAGCAGTGTCTGTGGCCTCAGCAGCCCCCACCGTGTCACCGTCTCATTCTCATGCACGGATGAGATTTGGAGCCATCACCTGAACCGGAAGGGCTGTCACCTCGCTAGTGCACCCTCCGACCCAGGCCCCGCACCCCCAGGCCCTCCCTTCACCTGCTGTCTGTCTGCAGCCTCGAGCCTGCGACCATTACCCAGGGCTCTCGCTCCGGAAGCAGTGGCTTAGCTTTCCCTGGCTTCTTCTCTCCCAATCACACTCGGAAGAGTGAAAAGCCTAATTAACACTGGTTGAACCACTTTGCCTCACACACGGAGACAGAATTTGGTAGTTCTAGTACTTAAAAGTCAGAACACTCTTTTCTGAAGAGGTCTCAGTGACACATGCTAAATTACAGCTAATTCATTGTAAGTTTAAATCCCAAAGCTCTGTTTAAACCATCCTGTGGCTTCTTATCCTAAATGAAACCAAAATTCTTTACTGCAGCCTTCAAATTCCAACATATCCCGTGCTCTAATTTCAGCAGATCCGCCTCTCTCCCCAGGCCGTGGCCTCGCGCCCCGCTCCCCACAGATGCCAAGGCTGCCCCTTCTGCCTGGAACCCTCCTCCCTGACCTCTCCCGTGACTGATGTAGATGAGGCAGTGCCCACTGGTAACACCTGCTCGGACCGTGTCCTCCCCCGTCACTGTCACATAGCTTTTCGGGTCGTGCTGTGTTCACGACCCTTAGCACTGTCTAAAACCGCTTTGCTCTCTGGTTTATAATTTTCCCACTTAGAATATAAGTCACCCAGGGTGGAGACTGCGGAGTGACAACTGTGTCTCTCTTGCCCAAAGTGGCCCCTGACACTGTATGGGTGCTCAGCAGATCAGGAAACTGAGTCCCCAAATCATCCAGTTAGTGAGAGACGGAGCCACAGTTTGAACTCTGACTCTTGGAGTGGGTTGTGTTACAATCCACATACTATATTTTCAATAGGTAATTATTTTAATTGTCTCAGTTATGGAAAAAGATAGGCTGGCTCTTTGTTACTTTCAATGCTCATGAAAAACTAAAATGAAATTATTTTTCTTTTTCCTTGTTCTCAAATGTTATTGTTCCATAGAAAGAAAAATTATTCTTTAAACGAATACTCTTTGCATCCAGAAATTATTTTTGCATTAATAAAATAGACTTCATCTTAACTGTTCTATTTTTAATGGGCTCAATACTGTCGTTAAAAACCAAATACTGATTTTTCTTGAATAGGGGAGAATATATGGGGAGCAATTTGCTAGGCAGTCAATGGTTTATATTCTTTTGAACAAAATTAATTTTTAAATTAATGTCTTAAGTCCTCTGAAAATGTTTCATATTGCCATTCTAAAAGGGAAGAACTACGGTTTATTAGCCAAACGTTTCGAATGTCCCTAAAATAAAAATACAGAAATTATATCCTAGGAAGAAAGTAGTAAGACTCTTAAATAAATAACCAAGATTGGGCATGATGGCACATGCCTGTAATTCCAGTACTCAAGAGGCTGAAGCAGGAGGATCATTGCAAGTTTGAGACTAGCCTAGGCTACAAAGTGAGTTCAAGTCCAGCCTGAACTGCATAGCGAAACCCTGTCTCAAAAAGACAAAAATAAATAACTAAATAAACAAATAACTAAAGGAACTTTAAAATAACAGGTACATGGACTTTAAAGATGCATTCTGATTTCTCATAATCCTGAATTTTTTTTTCTTTTTATTGTGCATCAAAAAAATACATGTAGGGCTGGGGATTTAGCTTAGTGGTGTAAGCA
>RJWM01035518.1:0-18859 GCA_004363535.1 Dasyprocta punctata
ATCAATTTTGAAAGATAATTTTATGGTATACATCAATCTGGGTTGGAGGCTGTTTTCTTTTAGGGCTTGAAATACTTCACTCCAAGTTCTCCCTAACTTAAAGATTTGTGTTGAGAAGTTTGCTGTGATTCTGATGGGTTTCCCTTTATAAGTGATTTGTTTCTTTTCTCTGACAGCTTTTAATATTCTGCTCTTGGATTGAGTTTCTGAAATCTTGACTATTATATCTTTCAGTGTAGTTTTTTCATATCATGACTATTTGGAGCTCCACATGACTCACTTATCTATATCTGAAGTTCTTTTTTTTTTTTTTTTTTTTTTGGCACCAGGGATTGAACTCACAACCTCGCGCCTGCCAGGGCAGGTGCTTAAGGCACTGAGCCAAACTCCTGGCTGTATCTGAAGTTCTTTCTCCATGCTTGGAAAAATTTTCTGTGTTACTTCTGTGAACAAGTTTTTTATGCCTTTTGTGCTATCTTCTGATTCTTCACCAATTTCAATTAATCTTATATTAGTTTTCTTTGCATCATCTAATAGCTGTTGAATTTATTTTTTGTGGTTCTGTGGTAATTTTAAGAGGTCTTTCACTTGATAATCACCCACCACAACCTTGTCTCCTAGATCTGGTATTCTGTCTTCACACTGGTTGACTCTGCTGTGCATACTTTCAGTAGAATTTTTAATCTTTTGAATTTCTATTTGAATCTGTTTTATAGAACCAGTTCTTTTCTATGTTGGACATGAATGACTTCCATGTCTTTCCTAAGCTCCTCTATTTCTTTTTATCTGTACTTTAGATTCACTAATCATTTCCTTCATTGTGGTCATCATCTCTTTAATTATCTTTGTTTTTGTCAAGAGACTTACTGACCCGTTTTGTTATTTCTACTGCCACCATTTCATAAAATTCAGCTGGAAGATTTTTAATTTCTTTTACCTCAATGCCCCTTTCATTTGCCTTGGGCAAGTTGGGGTTATGGGTGCCCCGTGCTTCTGTGTGTTCTTACTTTCTATTAAAAAAATTTTTTTTTCCTGTGTTGAGGATTGTGGATTACTTATGGTAGGTAGCATTATTACTACTATCAAATCTCTTTAGGAAATAACCTCTTTTCAGGGATACCTTCTAGGCAAAGCTAACTTTCAGCTTTTGAGTCTGTCCCAATATCCTGACTCTTCAATTTGTTAGAGATGAAAGTTTGCTGCCTATTTGGCCTAGCATTCAGTTCTTTGGTGCTACACTACAGTGTTGTTTATGAACCCCAGAAAATCTAGATATTTGGATACAAGAAAGATCAATCAATCACAACAGTGATGTTGCTTTGGCTCATGTAGTACAGTAATAACACCAGCATCAGGCACAAACTAAGAAATGGCAAACTGTGATAACTGTGATAATTTGCCTTAACCATAGGTACAAGATTTATAGTTACAAAGCAAGATCTAAGACAAATCAGAAAACTATATACTGTAAATATCCACTCAGTAGAGTGATTTTATCCTTAAGAGAGAATATTTAAAAGGGATAAGAGGAAAAAATAGAGAGGTAAAAGAGGAGAAAGAGACTAAAAAGCAAAGCTGAAAGACAGAGAAAGATTACCCAGCCTCAGGAAACAGGTGAAGAAGACAGGAGGGATAGAAGCAAAAAACAAAACCAAAAACAACAATTAAGAAAAAACTAAAAACAATGTTCACACACTTATGAAAAACCGAAACAGACAATAAACAATGACCATGTAACTAAAAGCAAAGAAAAGAACCCAGAAATTGTTCTGTGACTTCAAGTCCATGGTTATTTTCTGGGATCTATAACTTTGTGGTAGTGTCTGGTTCAGGGTGTGAGTCTACTTTTGCTAGTAGACAAAGGAGGCAGTCAGAGCCCAGATCTGTGTTTAATAATCCCAGCAAACCTGCAGTAGGGTTAGCGCAGGGTGCTGGTCCTTGTACTTTCAAATCCACAGAGACTCAGGCTAATCATAGGCTCTGGTTGTGTGATTGGGGCCCGAGTCATTCAGATTCAGCATCTTGCCAGCCTGACCATGGCCCCCTGACACTGTACATCTCTTGCAGTTGTCCCTTATCCAGTCACTGTGGGATTTCAATCTTGGGAGCCCTGAGATGAAGCCAACTGATGGCTGCTCTGAGCCCAGGTTCAGTTGTTCCCACCCTGAAATGGCATCCAACCAAGCACCCTCTCTGGGGGACATGGAAGGTACTTGGACTGAAGTCACTCATCAGATGTTGCAGCTCTTGGTATCCACTGCTCTGTTTCACTGGTGCATTTCTCTCTGAGGCCTCTGGAGTCCTTCACCCTCACTGTGTGTCTGTAGACTCAATCTTCTTTTCACCACGAGTCACGAGTTGCAGAGAAAGTGCAGCTGTGTCCTCCTTTTACTGTGTCTGTCTCTTCACTTTCTCTCTGGGCTCCAATTTTCCCTTCAGATCTTTCCTGGGTCCCAGAGATTCACCTCTCTTCTTCTTTCCTTCCTCTTGTTGTTATTTTCCTGGGTCTGGATTCTGGATTTTGGAGAGGTTGATTTGTTGCTACGTAATGCTCTGTCATCTTCTCTGAAGTCCTCAATTTTTAACTTTCAAATGAGAAACAGAAACCTGTGTTGTGTGACTTCCTATTATAATACCTAAGTATTTGGGAATTTCCAAAGGATATTTATTGGTATTTATGACAAAAGAACTTAGAATAGCTAAACAATAGTGAATACAAGGACAATTATAGTGGTTTTGATCACTAAACTTCAAAGATAATTAATGTGCTTTAAATGAGTCTTCTCTAAAACTATAAGTACTTATTATAGACCTGTGGACTTTGCTTCTCTTTAAAAATTCTCAACTTTCTATGAAAGTTCTAGAAGGAGAGATTTGATGACTCACACTTAATGGATGAGGAGAAAGCTGGGAGTCAGGCTGTCTAAGCGAGGTCACACAGAGCTGACTCTCCCAGGCCTAAAAGTGAGAACACAGACATTCTGCTAATTTTAGTTTTTTCCTCGTTCTGAGTTGTCATCTTATTGGATGATAGGTTGTTCAAAAGAATCTCCATTACGAGGTTTTTCAAGCACTAATCTCTGGAGGAAAAAAATAACAGCGCTTTGATGTTTTTAAAGAATTAGGTGACTATTTATTATATGACTGCCTTTTTTTCCAGGGAGAAACATTCAGTGACTGCTCTATTTGTGAAGCATAATTTCCTCTTTTGGCTATTTAGTTTTACAAAAGGAAAATTCAGCAGGACTAGTCAGGATTGAAAAAAAATAGCAAAAACAGGTGAGGAAAAAAATACACAGAATGTATCACCAACATATTGAAATGGAAAAATGAATTGTAATTAGTATTGTGGACATTTCCTTGCTAAGTAATGTCTGGTTACAGGAAAGGCTGTACATTTTGGGAGAAAAAGGATTTTAGCCTGCAGAGTTGAAAATCACAGGCAGCTAACCAAGACGAAAAGCCCCTTGGGCCACAGAGGCGGGAGCCAGAGGCTTTCTTGGACTGTGCATACGAGAGACGGTGCGTGCATGGGACTGTGCATGTGTGTGAATGTGCAGTCATGTTTGCCTGTCTTCCTCCTCTCCCAACACGCCCCACACTGTACTGGAAGGGGGCTGGGTGCTCCCTCTCTCTCTCTCTTTTTTGGTACCAGGGATTGAACTCATGACATCGTACTTGCCAGGCAGGTGTTTGTGTCACTGAGCTATATCCCCTGTCTCTCTCTCTCTCTCTCTCTCTCTCTCTCTCTCTCTCTCTCTCTCAGTTCTCCCTCAGCATGTAGACTCATAGCTCAGTACTTACATAGGTGCCCTAAACAGATGGGGGAGAATCTTTTGTCTGTTTCATTTTGGATTGTATGAAAGTCCCTCCCTCATTTTCCCCTTAAAATACTGGTGATCAAACTTACGATTTTGTACATGCTGGGCAAACTCTGTACCACTGAGCTATACCTCAAAACCTTTTCTCTCCTTAAGTTTAAGACAAGGTCTCTCTAAGTCACTCAGGCTGGCTTCAGACTTGTGAACTTCCTGTCTTAGCCTCAGTCTCCTGAGTAGCTGGGATTATAGGAGGCACTGCTGCCTGTATTCCCAGGATACAAATGAGCTTAATGTAGCTTATACTTACATATAAATAAGTGTTTTTGAAAACCCTCTCTGTTTGCTTTGAGTACCCGCAGTGGCAGTTGCATCGGTCTCCCTCATGAAGGGCAGAAAAATTTCTGACATAAATTTGAAAGTTGCATCTTTGTGGCCCAACTGGGGCGACTTAGTGACTCAGCAAAACCTTGTCTCAAAGTAAAAAGTACAAGGCCCCAACAGAGAGCGAAGATAATATCAGAAAAATCATTGAGAATAAAGTTCCTTGGATGGAAATATGAGGAATAGAAATTGTCAGGAACAGTGAATTGTGCTTCTTCGACCACCTGGGTCACCTGTGGGAAAACATGCTCAGCCCCCAGGGACTGGAAGCAGTGGCCCCCAGCCCCACCAATGCTTAAAGCACCATCTGGACATTTTGACTTCTCTGAATCAACAAACTAGGAGTTTGCATTTCTAATAGGGTTTGGAAGAAACACCTATTTGAAATGTTCCTCATTGGCACTTTCCAGAACTCTTGGTTTTCCGCATGGGTCCCAGCCCCGGCATTCTGATTCATTAGCCCAGCCTTCTCACAGGCACCCCGGGCGGCTTTGGCTTTGCTGCTGCTGAGGTCCGGAGCACAGGCTGATGGACGCTGTCACGGGAGCACAGCACCGAGCAGAGCGTAACTGAACCCGGCTGTGTTGCTCTCTGCGGCTTCCTCCCTCTGTGGTTCCAGTCACAGGGGCCAGGTCGTCTTGAGGTGAAGGATGTGCATGCTGGGACCCAAGTCTGGTTTGAATGGCCGGCTCTATCCCCTACTCTTGAGTGAGGAGCCCAGAGTCTGGAGGGTTCAGAGATATGGACTGGAGAGGAAATCCGAGACTCTAGTTCCTAGAAGGATCTTGATAAAGGAGTAACATTGTGCCTGGGCCAGGTAGCCGAGGATACCTCCCTTAATGACAGCAACCATTAGGAACTATTAGGCCTGGCCGCGAAGGAGAGAAGTGGGCGTGCCTGCCACGTGAACAAACCACCAGAAGGGAGTGAAGAAGCGGTGTTGGCACCCCGAACTTGAACTTAGAGAGAAGCTGACACAGCCACAAGTACAGAGGTCAGAGAAAGTCATTCACTGGGACCTAGCTCACAGTGGGACTTTAAGGCAGCAGAAGAAACATCCTCACCTCCCCCATGGCATGCAAAGCGCACAGGAGATGAGTCACAGGTCCTATTCACTTAGCCCCATCTCCTGTTCTTATCCAGCAAGGAAACTCTGCCCAACGCCTCTCCACATGGATCTTCCTTTCACCTGACTCTTCTTTAAGGAGAGAAACAGGATTTGGAGGAAAATCGGTAAAGGTTTTGAGAAGGAAGTGATTTGTCTCAGGTAATTCAGCATGGTAAAGCCCCCAGACCCTCAGGTAAGCAGAGCCTGGTGCTCTCATCGTGGGATTCTTGGGACACACTCTTCCCACAGTTGTCCTTGTAGTTTATGCATGATTAATGCATCTTTCAGGTTTCCCCAGTGAATTCCACCTCACTCAGCAGAGACCACACCATGACAATATTTGCCAACGTGTGTTCTAGATGTAGCAGCAGCAAAGCCACCTGGGCTGCTTGTGAGAAGGCTGGACCAATGAATCAGAATGCTGGGCTGGGACCCATGCAGAAAACCAAGAGTTTCTGGAAAGTGCCAATGAGGAGCATTTCAAAGAGGACACAGCTGGTAGGGCATAGCAATTTGGGGGCCTACTCATCAGTCTTTCTTGCGTGGAAGGATGATAAGCAGTAGTAATTTTGGAGACAGGTGTGGTGCACACCTGTAATCTCAGCTACTCGGGAGACTGAGGTAGGAGGATGGCAAGTTTAAGGCCGGTGTGGGCAACTCAGCAAGGTCCTATTTCCAAAAACTAAAACAAAACAAAACAAAACAAAAAAACAAGCATGAATGTGGTTCAGTGTGCTCTAAATTCAATCCTAGTACTGCCAAAAGAGAAAAGAGTAATTTTAGCTGCAATGTACTCCAAAATAAAAATGGCCTAAACAAGATAAAAGTTTTCTCTCATATAAAGGAAGTCCAGGGTGTAAAACCTGTGTCCACACAAAAACTGCATCCAGATGTCTATGACAGCTTTACTGATAATTGCCCAATCTTGGAAGCAATCAAAATGCTCTTCAGGAGATGAATGGGTAAAGAAAATGTGGTACAACTGAACAATGGAATATTATTTAGTGCTACAAAGAAACAAGCTATCAAGCCACAAACATACCTGCAAGAAAATTTAATGCATACTACTAAGCAGAAGAAAAGTCCTTCCCCACGAAGCAATGAGTCCCAAGCCCTTCCGATCTGAAAAGTCTCCATACTGTACTACTTCAAGAATAGATATTCTGGAAAAGGCAAAACTACGTAGACAGTAAGAATGCCAGTGGTTTCTCTAGCCCAATCCACAGCATGCAGAGAGGGATGAATATGAGAGATAAAAGGAATTTTAGTTCTGCGAGATGTTCTAATGCCCTTGTATATTCGTCAAAACCAGTAGAATGCCAACAACCTTACGTACTATACCAGCAATGGCTCATTGATTGTAACAGAAGTACAGTATTCGTGCACAATGTTAATCATAGGGGAAATATGGGGGTGGAGGGGTTATATGGGAACTCTGTACTCTGCATTCGATTTTTCTGTAAGTTGCTTTAGGCTCAAAAACAATAAAGCCTATTAAATTTTTTAAAAGTCCACAATAGGTTACCTCAGCTCCAGTCATTTGAGACCCTAGAATCTGTTGTCTACAGGCATCTTTGGTCCAAAAGGCAGAAGGAGCATTGAAGATGACCCAGGTTTCATTAATTAACCTTTGGAGACATTCTCTGCAACATTTGCATTTATGTTTCATTACCCACATGGCTCTAATAGCTTGCCAGAGAGGCTGATTATTAAAAACTTGATTGCCAGCCTGTGGCACCATTGGAAAGTGGGGCTGAGGGGAAGGAAGTTAAATCATGAGCCCTTGAAGGGGATATTGGGATGCTGAGCGCCCCCACTTTTTTTTTTCAGTAGCAAGGATTAAATCCAGGGCCTTTCCACTGAGCTACATCCCCAGATGTTTTCATTTTTTTAAAAAAATCTTGAGACAAGGTCTTGCGCTTTGTCCAAGCTGGGCTGAAATTTGTGATTTTCCTGCCTCAACTTCCCAGAGTGCTGGGAACACAGACATGTACCACCATGCCTAGCTTCCTTGCTTTATGTTTCCTGTCTGTCTTGAAGTGAGAAGTTTTGTTCTACCACACTTTTCTGCCATGACATTCTGTTTTGGCAGAGACCTAAAAGCAATGGAATCAAACAACCATGAACTGAACTATCAGAAACCATTACCCAAATAAACCTTCCCTGCCTTTAGGTTAATTCATCTTAGGTATCTGTCAGGACAATGGGAAACTGACTGATACGCTGGGGAATATAGTCCTTTCTGAGTGTGAGGCCACCCTCATGCTGTTGGGGTTCTGTTATTAGAGAAGGGTAGGGGGATGATATTGGACAGCATTTAGCCCGCTTGGCCTCAGAAAGCCACCACTGTGACTTTGCAGTTTCTCAGTGACACCCCTTTTTCTATCCTAGCCTGGAAGGAATTCTGACTAGTGGAGGTGTGTGCGGTTGCTTCATGGGGCGGGAGGCTGGGGAAGAAAATTGCCACTATCCCTTTATCTGAAGGCTCCTTGCTGACATCTCTCTTCTCTCCTCATATTGAGACAGAAATGGGACTGACCCATGGTGACCAGTGTGGTGACTTTAATAGTATTAGTGACACAAGTATGTCTTCTTCCAACAAGGGAAGAGCTTGCCTGTGTACCAGGCAGCATGTGAAGAGGAAGCGGCAGGATACAATCCACTGGTTTTCTGCCTAGGGGGAACCAGAGGTCTCTAAAGAGAAAATCTGCTAATGGGGTCTCCAGGATAAAGAGCAGATAAAGATACCAGTTCCTTTGGGCTGGCTGGAGATCTTCCCTGTGAATCCTAAGGGAGTGAATACCAAGCCTTCTCAGGGTACAGCAGGAGACACATGGGCAGAGCTGATGCGATTTCTGTGTATGACATACAGGGTGACCTTCTGGGGGCAGCAGATGCTTTGTTAATGGTTTTAGGTGACTACGCAGCAGCAGAGGACAGAGACACTGGTGGCGATGACAGGAAATAACAGGGGATGGAAGTGCCAGGGACACTGCCCAGAGCCCGCTTCTGACGTGGGTGTTACAGCTTCCTTCCTTCAGCCTGTGAATGGGACTGTCACCGGTACCTTCCCCCTAAAAGCTTGAGTAGAGCCTACAGGAGTAGCTCAACCGTCAGCCAGGCAGCTGGCCTGGGCCCAGACATTCGCAGTTTGGTTGCACAGTGCTCAGGCTGGGCTTCCCAGTGAGAGGGACTCCTGTCCTCCAGCGCACTCCCCTTTGCTGAGCACGCAGCGAGGTGCTCCTCTCACCCTCTGAACTGGAGGCCGGGGAATTCAGGCTGAGTTTCTAGGTCCGTGAAGAGCACATTGTTTTAAAACCCTTGCCCACCCACATCAGTACAGTGTCCTCTACACAAGGAAAGGCCAGCGTCTCTCAGAAGAACCTTTCCGCCAGCGTCCAAGATTTGAAAACTAAAGCGGCTCGGAGGAGATTAGTAAGTGGACCAGTTTGTATTTCTTAGTAGGATCTGATAAGAGAAAGAAACTTGAAGTCATTTGGTAGGAAGGCCTTCGGGATAAAACGTCACTCCCCATTGCAGGATGATTCTTCTTTGGAAATGCACTGAATGGGTATTTATTATGCACTAGGCGTTGTGCTGTTTTGCCAGCAAGTGAGGGAAGTGTAGAGGGCATTGGGAGTGAGCTCCTCTGACACCCAGTAACCTGTCCGTGCTGGTACTGAGGAGAGGGCCCTCACTGTGCGTGCTGGTCCCTGGATCTTGCGGCCGGACTACGGTGCCGCCTTCCTGAAAGGCTGCTGGGAGGGCTGGGGACCTGCCATTTCCCTGCCAGGGTCCAGCTGCCATCCCCGCCCCCACCCCATGTATATCAGGTGTGGCCTGTGACACTGGCTCCTCCCCTCTCTTCCCAGCCTGAGGGACTTTCACCCTGAGCTCAGGATGAAAGGTAACCAATTGCAAAATATATCTCAGTTTCTCCAAAAGAGCTTTGCATTCCCCAATCTTTTTCCCTTCATAAATATAAAAACATCCATGCTTCTGGCTCTGATGTTTCACGTATACACAGAGTCTTCTGGAAGCCTCTCAATGCCTGGGCTTTGGCAGCACTCAGCCAGAAGATCCCTGGACTGACTCTGCCTGGGGCTCCTCTTGTCCCTGAAGAGTGTACATCATTCCAGTGGCAGGGAGGAAAGAACGGATGACAATGGGATGGAGTCTACAAGTGGCACAAGTAGCATTTTCTTTGAATCACTTAGAAAACTCTTCATCGAGATCAGAACTCTGGTAAACATCCTGCAGAGAAAGGAAGAAAAGACAAAATGGAAGGAACTTTCGAAATGAAAGAGAGCCGAGCTGCAAGGTCGCGTAGCAACAGCACGAGCTGTCAAAGCAGCCACAGCACCCAAGACGCCCCGTAACACAATTCTCTCCCTGTCACTCCGAGTCACCGCAGATCACTCAGCGCTCACTGTGAGCACACAGCGCCGTCCTGTCCCATACTCGGCCTCAGGAAGCTGTGCTGCGTGCTGTCTTCTTGAAGGCTTACACCAGGATAACACCACTTTAGAACGATTCTCCAAGTGAGCCTTGGGATGAGGATATGTCTGTCCTTGGTGGTTAAAACAAGTAAAGTTTTACAATCTCATTTACTTAAAAAGTTAAATTTAAAGAAACTTTTTTAGGACAGCTTTAGGTTCACAGAAAAACAGCAGGAAACAGCGATGTCACGTACTCCCTGCCAGACAGGTGGACAGCTTCTCCTGTTATCAGCATTTAGCACAGGAAGGCCTTGGGCTATGCTTGGTGAGCCACATTTGCATGTAGTTATCATGTAAAGCCCTAATTGACACTAAGAGTCACACCTGACGTGTGCTCTGTAGGTTTTGACAAGTGTGTGACATGCATACTCTATCACAGAATCCCTGGAATAGGGTCGTTCCCCTACACACCCCCAGGCTTCCCCTGCTCATCACTCTCTCACCCCTGTCGCCTGGAAACCCTTGTTTTGTTATTTTTTTCCGATTGTCTTAATTAGTTTTCCATCTTCTAGAGCATCACATAACTGGAATCACATGGTGTGTAGCCTTTTCAGATGGTCCTTGTGTGAGTTGTGGCTCGTTTCTCTTTATCAATGGATAATACCCCGTTGCCTAGCTGTGCCACATGACCCTGCTACTTCACTCCCTGGGATATGCCTGTATCCCTGCCAGCATTTATTCTATGTTCTATTCTGGAAATCTCAGAATTTCAGGACTTATGCCCAGGTCTTTGATCCATTTTGGATTGATTTTTGTACAGGGTAAGACACAGAGATCTAGTTTTAATCTTCTGCATACAGATAGCCAGTCTTCCCAGTACCATTTGTTGAAGAGGCTGTCTTTCTTCCTACACGTGTTCATGGCTCCTTCCTTAACGAGCAGATGGCTGTGGTTGCACAGGTTCACTTCTGTGTCCTTTTTCTACTCCACTGCTCTATGTGCCTGCTTTGTGCCGGGACCATGCTGGTTGTGTTATTATGACTTTCTAGTATAACTTGAAAGCAGGGTTTGTGATGCCCCCCATCCTTGGTCCTTTTACTTAGGCTTTTTGGTTATCTTGGGCTCTTTGTGTTTCCACATGAATTTTAGGATTGTTTTTTCTAGTTCCGTGAGGAATGTCCTTAGAATTTTAATGAGAATTGCATTGAAACTGCAGATGACTTCTGGCAATGTAGGCACTTTAACATTCACTCTGCTGACCCATTAACCCAAGAAGTCTTTTTGTCCTCTAGTGCCTTCCTGATTTCTTTCTGCAGTATTCTGTAATTTTCATTTTAGAAGTTTTTCTCCTCTTGGTCAGGTTGATTCCTAGATATTTTCTAAGCTATTATGAATGGAATTATTTTTCTGATTTCTTTCTTAGCTAGTTCATTGTTGGTTTATAGAAAATCTATTGATTTTTTAATGTAGATTTTGTATCCATTGATTAATTTTTTTTTGCATGTGGAAGTTCAATTATTCTAGTACCATAGTTGAAAAGACTTACCTTTGTGCCATTGTATTGCTTTTGTCCAGTTACAAAGAATAAGTTGTCTATTTCTGGGCTCTCATTGTATTTCGTTTGCCTATTTTTTATTCTTTTCCCACTTCTACATTGTTTTGAGTACTGTAGCTTTACAGTAAGTCTTGAGGTTGGACAGAAGCAGTCCTCTGACTTTGTTCTTCTTCTTTAATATTTTGGTTATTCTGGGTCTTTTGCCGCTCAATACAAACTTTAGGATTAGTTTGTAGGTATCCAGAAAATTATTCTCTGGAATTTTGATGGGGAGTTGCATTGAATGTAGTAACATTTTACTTCTGTTGAGTCTACAGCTGGTAAGAGAAGTGGTGGGCTGCAGAGTATGCCTGTGTTCAGTTTTAGTACAATTTACACTTAGTTTTCTAAAAGGGTTTTGAAAATTTACACCCCCGCCGAAGTATGTGAGAGTTCTTGCAGCTTTGTATCCTCACAGTATTCAGTGTTTTTCTTTCAGGCTGTTTTGGTGTCTGTGGCATGAGACTGCCAATTTAATTTGCACTTCCCTGCCAGCTAATGAAGTTGAGTAATTTTTATGTTTATTGGCCATTTAGATGCCCTCCTTTGTGAAGTTTTCACTGGTGTTCTGAATTTTTTTACTATTCTTTTTTGTATCAATTTGTAGTTTTTTAAAATATATTCAGAACATAAGTTCTTTGTTGATGTGTTACGAGATCTTCTCCAAATGTGTTTTCTTTTCATTCTGTTAATGTCTTTTGATGAATAGAATTCCTCATTTTAATTAGTCCAATTCATTATTTTTCTTTATTATTACTGCTTTGTTCCATATTTAAGAAATGTTTGCCTTCTTCAAGAATATGAAGGAAAGAGAAAAAGAAGACTACTAAGGAGTTCTCCTCAAATGTGTTTTATTATTTTTCCTGTCACATTTAGATCTGCTTATCCATGTGCATTTTTTGGTGTACAGCATATAGTAAGAGACAAGGTACTATTGTTTCTTTCTCTTTAAAAAATTGTTAGTACATGTTTGCAGTACACAGTGATTACACACCTCATGGGGATTTGGTGCATGTGCATAACACATTTTAAGCCAGGTGTGGTGTTGCACACCTGTAATCCCAGCACTCAGGAGGCTGAGGCAGGAGGATCATCATGAGTTTGAGACCAGCCTGGGCTACAAAGTGAGCTCAAGGCCAGCTTGACTGCATAGTGAGACCCTGTCTCAAAAAAAATTAAAAAAAACCTTACTTCTTTTTATGTCCCTCCCCCCGTCTTCCCTTCCCCTCCCTCCATCTCTGTGTCCCCCTCCCATTTGCATAAAACAAACAATGACAACAAAAACTATCTCCTCGCTTTCTTTGATCTGTCTTTTATTTTGCTATTTCTGTTACTTATACTTTGGATTTCTCTGATGAGAGAACCCATAGAGTAGTTAAACTTGTGTGTCTGATTTATTCTACTTAAAAGTATGGTCTCAAGGTGGATTCATTTCCTACAAATGACTCAAATTTATCCTTCTTTATGGCGGAACTCTATTTATACTCCATTGTGTAGAAAGGCCATGCTGCTTTTATCCATTCCAAGCAACAATGCAGAAGGGTTCTTTTCTTCCCACAGGCTTGCCAGTATTATTGTTCCCAGCTTTTTGAAGCGCTCTTGGTTTCCAGGTCCTTCTCATTTCTAACAAAGAATTGAACAAGATGAGCAAAAACGGTGACAAAGTTTATTTGAAAAAGTAAAAGTGAAGGATAAGGGAGAAACTGGCTCTGGAAAGCAAACTTAGGCTGAATAAAAGAAGGGGGAAAATCCAAATCAAAGTGCACCCTGGGAAGCATACAGGGGTACCATGAGGAAAGCGGGGTAGTGGGCTCTTCCCGGTGTCTGTGCCCTTTCCCTCCTCCACGCATCATGGGAGCCTGTCAGAACTTCCATCCACATCCTGAGTCCTGAGACTGGGTCGGTGCCCTTGTCCCGCAGCCTGGTCATTCTTACTCCCCCACCAGCTTGGTTGCGCTCTGCCTTCCTAACTCATTATTATTTGATTTCTTGATGATAGTCATTTTTTTTTTCTGAAGAAAGATAGAATCAGTGTTGTTTTAATTTGCATTTCTCCAGTGGCCAGAGATAAGGAACATTTCTTTTACTGTATTTACTGGCTGTTTGTACTTCTTCTGAGAGGTATCTAGTCATTTGCATTGCCTATTTTTTTAACTGGGTCTTTTCTTTGGGGGGTAGGTTTCTTTTGAGTTCTTTATATATTCTAGACACTTGTCCTCTGTCTGAGGGTTAACCAGCAAAGTTTTTCCCTACTCTGCGGGCTGTCACTTTATCTGTGTTGGTTGTTTCCTTTGCTGTGCAGACATTTTTTGAATTGATATAATCTCATTTGTTGATTTTTGTGCAACTGGGATTCTGCTTGGAAAATCTTTGCCTATACTTATGTCTTTGAGAGTTGTACCTATTTTGTCTTCTAGATGATTAAGTTTTTACTTGATAATATTTGATCATTAATTCATTTTGATTGCCTACAGTAAGAAGCCTGATAGCTACTTTATGATAGTTACTCAGCATAGAACCCTTGTGACTCCTAGCTGTGCCTTCCTTTCCCAAAGATATATATCCAGCACAAGATGACCAGGGCTTGAAATTACAGTGGTTACTCTGGGTTCTAGTGCTTCTTGCATATGGAACATTCTACCAAATCAAGCAGACATCGGTACAGGATATAAATGCTGAAAGTGGGCTTTCTCAGAAGGCAGGAAGTCACTGTCTAAGGTCATGCTGTGAATCACCTTGCTGAAGTGGAAGAGATGCCAGGAAATAGTGTTGAGCTGACTAAAAGAAACTAACATCATATTAAATAAGAAATGGCAAAAGAAATGGAGAATAATGAACTTGGAGGAAGATCAGAGCCCAGGGGGAGGGAGGCGTCAGGAGATAGGGAGTGGAATAAAGGGGATCTGCTGATACTTTGCAGGAATTTGAGGAGGTGCTATAGAAAGGGAGTGAGATTTCTTGTGTGTCTCACCAGACACCAGAACAACAGCCATACATTACAGGGAGTGAGTTTCAGCTCGGTGGAAGAAATAACTTTCAAAGTAGCAGCTGGAACAGGACTAGTGCTCTCATGGAGTAGTGGGCTCCTCCACCTGCTGTCCTCAGTCACACGGGTGCCCACCTGCCAGGGTTTCCCATGCTAGAGAGGCATCAAGATGGTCCCTTTCAAGTATTTTATCCTTTTAAAACTAATTGACTAGTTAGTTGATTAATGACAGAAGAGTTTTCAAAGATGGGTATGCCACTTTTGGAGTGATAGAATTCCCCGTGATTTAGTACAGTGGAGAAGAGCTGGGTCAGGCTCCAAATCAAAAACATGACTAGAACATGGTGGCAGGGAGTAGTGCTGGGAGCTGATAATTACAAACAGGTTATACTGAGAGAATTTATTCCCAGAACAAAATCCAGTGGTCAGAAATGAGGCTGTGTGTGAAGATGGATGTGTTTATTCACTTGCCCATTCACTCCGTAAGTATCTATTTTCTGGTATGTTTAAATCAAGAAATGCTATCTAGAAGTTTAAAATAAATGAACTACTATTGTAAGTGTTAAAATTAAGCCAGAGCAGTATAAAGAAGTTTATAAAGTATAACAAATAAAAAAATTAAAAATACCATGTAGAAATGTATAAAATTGTGGTAGGCCAAGAAAAGTCAGTTGGGGCTGGGGCGGCAGAGTGCCTGCTTCCCATGAGTGAAGTTCAATCCACAGTACCACAAAAACAAAATGAAATGAAGCAAAAAAGCAAAGAAATGATTGACACAAAGTTCAGATGTGTGGGTACTTCTGAAAAGAGGAAACGATGGGCTCACAGAAGAACATACAAAGGCTTCAAGATCCTGGTGAAAGCCTGTTTTCTAAACTGCCTGGTAGATACAGAAGTGTTTCTTTTATTACTCTTCAATCTGTCTGTAAATAAGTGATGTACTCTTCAATGTGGGGTACAGTTACAGTGATAAAAAGAAAAGCAAAGACAAGATGCGTGTTTAGATCAAAGAAACGCACCGAGTGTTAAGCAGAAGACAGACAAATAATTCCACACTTAGACGTAGCACATTATAGCCGTGGAACATCAAAATATGGTAAGAAGTGGCTCCAAATCGCTAGAAAGACAAACAGTTAAAAGCAACAATATTTCGACTGAGAACTGTAATAGATCTCCACAGGGACCTGAATGGTATTTTCAAGCTGCTGAGAGAAAAGACCATTGCTATGGTTTAAAGCTTCAATGACCCCAGCCAGGCCCGGTGGCTCATTCCTGTAATCCCAGCACTCAGCGGGGCCTGAGGCAGGAGGACTGCCACAAATTTGAGGTCTGACTGGGCTGCATAGTGAGACTCTGTTTCAAAAACAACGAACAAGTGTTCCCAGTGGCCTCATGTGTTTGGAAGGTGATTGGAACCTGGGCACACTGTAGCTGACCTCCTGTTGGAAAGTGTGACCAGGTAGGAAGGTGCAGGCCGCAAGGGGTGTGACCCGGGAGGTTACCTCACCAGCTCCCCTCTTGTCTCTCTGGCTCTCTGGCTGGCCCTTCCAACATGTGTTTTCTGCCTTGGAGACTGCTGACCATAGACTGAAACTTCTAAAACTGTGAACCAAAATAACCCTTTTCTACTTAAATTGTAGGTTTTGGGTATTATGTCTCAGCAATGAAGAAAGTGACTAAGCCAGATTTTGGTACCAGAAAAGTGGGTTTGTGGCCATGACTCTACCTGAACTTATGGCTTGGAAATAGTTGGTGGGGAAAGTTTGGTAAGATTTGGAGATGCTGGCTAAATAAACCCTAGAAGGCTGTAAGCTTGATAGGAGATTTTGGTTAGAGCTCAGACCAGAATGTTGATAGACATGCAGGTGCTGAGGCCAGGTTCAAGAGATTTCTGTTGGGAACAGGACTCTATTAGCAGTGGAACTCAGAACCATGTGTATTGCTAGGGAGACAGTTTGCCCACATTCTGAGACTTCGTGGGAGACTGAAATTAAGGGCAGCAGACTATTTAATTTGACAGAGAAAATTTCAAAGCATCCCAGTATTCAGGCTGTGGCATGGGTACTGCTGGCAGGTTTTAGTTGATTTACAATGAGAATCAGGATGAAAACACCATTTAAAAATTTCTCAACTGCAAGGTTGAAGTAAAGGATAATATGCTTGCTGAAAAAATTAGCATTAAAAAGAAGCCAAGTAATTTGTATTAGGATGATAGGAAAGATGTCATGAGGGCATCTCAGGAATCAGTAAGACCCCAATTTTTGCAGGCTCCACAGTTTAAAAATGAAACACTTTGCTCAAGAAGAGAGCCTCTAGGGATCACAGCTCATTCAGGGCCAAATAGGAAAGAGTTTCTTGGAGTTCAGCCATTCAGTCATTCACAGGCCTCTGCAGTCACAATTTGAGGAGGTCCTGTTACTGCCCAAGCTGGCAGTAGACCTTGGCATCATCCACATGGTCCTGGTTTTACAGGCATGAAAAATGCAAGAGTTGTGGGGTCAGGAAGGCTTCCAGCCAGGTTTCAGAAGAAGGCCTGGGAAGTCAAAAAAATGTGTGCCTGGGAGGGCAGTGCATGGAGCTGTAAGAATGAAGCTGAAAGTTAGATGGAGATCTCAAGAAGTTGGACATGTCAGGAATGTGAGATGTCTGCTGAGGAAGGGCACTAGCAGTAAACAGAACCACCTCAAGAGAGAAACAAAGAGGGCTACAACTGATAATGTTGTAGGAGTGGGGCACCCAAACCCTTTGGAGTTCCTATTTCACCACCACTTGCTCCAGGTGCTGGACATGGAGCTATGAGATTTAAGGTTTGTCATGCTGGGTTTTGATCTTGCTTTGTCTGATTTCTTTCTATTCATCCCTTTTGGAATAGGAATATTTACCCAGTGCCATTGTATGTTGGAAGTGTTTAACTCTGTTTTTTATTTTTGCCAGAGCTCACAGTAAAATGTTTGCCTTGAGTCTCAGAGGAAACTTAGGATTTGGAACTGTTAAGAGTTTGGTACCTCTTAGAGATGGGCTAAGTGCATTTTGCATAAATAGATGAATGTAAGTCTTTTGGAGACCAGAGGCTGAGTGTTATGGTTTAGATCTAAAATGGCAAGGTCTATTCATGAAACTGACATGACATTTGAGCTGGAAATGGCAAGTGTGAGCCAGTCATGTGGAGTTTTTCCTAGAGAACATTACATAGTCCAAGAGCAGAAGAAGTTTGTCCTGCATGTGAAACAGAAGGCTGATGAACTGTTGAAAGAATGGTATAAGAAACATCTTAGAAAAGGTCTTGAAGGTCACAAAAGGATTTGCATTTTATTTTAAGTGCAAAAGGATAATTTTTTTTTAGTTGTCATCTGGTTGGATCCTCCCAGACCCAGCATGGCAGGCTATCGGGAGGCACTGATTTTTCTCTTCCTGGAATCCACGCCTCTTGCACCACTTACCAGGAAGGCTGGCTAGTTGTCTTCCCAAAAAGATAATTTATATGATCTGCCTTTAAAAAGATCATACTAACTGTTGTGTGGACTGGGATTGTACTTCACTGGTGGAACACATGCTTGACACCCTAGGTTCAATCTTCAGTACCCCAGGAATCTCCATAAAAATAGTCATCTGGATGCTGTATGCAGAATGCATTTTTATGGAGTTACACAGAGGCAGAGAAAAACTTAGTGACTGGTATAGTTATTTCAGTGAGAGAAAGACCTGCTCCAGAGGAATGTAGAAGACAAGGCGTGGACATGGTAGGAATGTATTTTGGCAGTTGAGCCAACAGCACTTGTTGGTTGATTGGGTATAGATATTTCTTTCCCATCCTGGTCACAGTCTGGGAAGTTTCAATTTGTAATCCTATCATCTTGGTTACTTTTCTCTCATTGCTGAGATAAAATACCCAACACCTAAAGTTAAGAAAGGAAAGGTTTATTTAGCTCACAGTTTTTGGAGGTTTGAATCCATAATCAGATGGCTCCAAAACAAAGTGGTGTGGCACAGGGGCGACACTTTGAGGTGGCAGAAGACAGCGAAGCAACAAGAGCAAAAGCGGGTCAGAGCAGGCCTCTTTTCCTCCCTTATATTGTAAGCGGGCTATGCCCCCGGGGTGAGCGCAGCGCTCACAACATCCACATGTTCTCCTCTTGCACAGGCTGAAGATGTTACAAAGTAAGGATCCTGGCCACCTGCTGAACCACTGAGTTAAATTTCTGACCTTGACACAATGAACAGCATCCTAGAGTGGTAACAGCTTGTCCTCTACACCCCAGGATGTAAAGTTAAGGAGTCACTTAGTTAAGCTTCTAGACTTCTCAAGTTGACACAATGTAACAACCATAACACCGTGGAAACTTTATTGGAATTCTAGCCAGTTAATTCCAATCTACCACTTCCAGTGCAACCCATGGTGAGAATAAAAACACTAAGACATATTTATAAATATGGGGGGCCAAGGGGTCCTGAGTTCAGCCAGGATGAAGGTTTATTGGAACGAAGGCCTCAACAGAGGGCCTAAACTTGATTTTATTAATTTGTCAAGCA